>CM065385.1:26160000-26295000 GCA_033060915.1 Euryodendron excelsum | reverse complement strand
TCAAAGGTCCCAAAGACAATGACAATTTGATTTGTTGTTACCACTTTCTTTTCTTGTTCCAACATAATCTTCCCTTGGCTAGCTAATCCCAAGATTTTTTCCTTCAAAACGAAACAACGTTGGGTTGGATGGTTGACCAAACGATGGTACTTGCAGTAGTTCGGGTCATTAACCTTCCCAGCTTCCTCAGGTCACTTCATCTCTGGGAGCTCAATAACATTCAATTCTAATAGTTGATCAAGCATTTTAGGGACTTCAGCATCAGAAAAAGGGTACTCCTTAGCTTGCATTTCTTGTAATGTAAGTTTCTTCCTCCACTTAGCTTGAGTATAATCAGTTTTCTCTACTTCTTCCTTCTTGGACTGAGAAGAGATTTTGACTGGCGCCGTGATTATACTCATGGATTCTTTAGTATTTGGTTTAGAGAAAGACTTGTTGCCCCCTTTTCGATTGTCAGGTTTATTTTTTCCTCTACGATGATCTTGGAAAGGCGGCCCTTGACTTCCATTTGCAGCAATGCTAAGCTCCATATCATGAGCTCGCGTTGCCAATTCTTCAAAGGTTTTGGGCTTGATTCCTTGAAGAATATAACGCAGTCCCCATTGTATACCTTGGATGCACATCTCAATTGCAGAAGTCTTGCACAACCTATCCTTGCAGTTAAGGCTCAGGTTTCTCCAACGGTTGATGTAGTCAACGACTGATTCGTCTTTCCATTGGCAAGAACTGGTAAGTTCGATCATACTAACAGTATGACGAGTACTGTAGAAGCGATTCAAAAACTCTTGTTCTAACTGCTCCCAACTACCAATTGTACGAGACTCAAGGTCATAATACCAATCAAAAGCATTGCCCTTGAGTGTGCGAACAAATTGTTTGACAAGAAGATCTCTATCAGTTCCAGCATTGTTGCATGTTTCCACAAAATGGGCAACATGTTGTTTTGGATTACCTTTGCCATCGAATTGTTGGAACTTCGGTGGTTGGTAACCAACCAGCATCTTGAGCTGATCGATCCTTTGAGTGTAGGGCTTGGCGTAAGTGAGAGAAGATTTCGGAGTCCCTTCATACTTATCCTTAATAGCTCCTAGGATGATCTCCTTTAGTTGGTCAACAGGGATTGATCCATCAGCCGAAACTTGTAAGTTATTCTGGGTCTCTTGTTGTTTAGCAAAAGACTCAGTAACATCTTGTAATTTTGGAGGGTTGTCAATAGCTTGGTTCGACTCTCCCAGACTCTCTATCTTGTTCATCATGGACGCCATTTGGACATCACAGTCTTCCACCGTTTTGCATAGTGCCTCAACAGTTTTTGTCAAGGCAACAAGTTGTTCCTCCATGGCAAGAGCGTTTGTTGTCATGACAGGCATAGCAACAGAGCTGAAAGAACCAGTAGAGACATCCGGTACGTTGAGCTTTGACCGGGGAGTACCAGAAGATGAACTAGAGTCGAAGCTAGTTACATCCTCAATCTCTTTACCATCATGTTGAGGCTTTGAAGCAGAGTTTGTAGACATTGAAGGTTGTGAGAAAGCCTCTTCCAGCATTGCAGTAGTGTCCTTCGCCCCCAGTGTAACAGTTTCTCCTTTGCCTTCTAGAAGGTCCGAGGAAGTTGTTGATGTCTATGGTAAATTCGAACCAAAAATAGGAATTGGTTTAGGAAGAAGCGAGGTTCAAGCTAGTGTCTTAGCAATAGCCTTTGCCTTGCTTCGAGTTATTGGACCGGAACTTTGAGTGCCCGAGCTATCGTGAAAAGTTGCTGAAGATTTAGAGCCTCCAACCTTGCTTTGAGTAGCCTTAGAATTGTCCTTCTTAGGAGTCATTGCGAAGTTGTTTGGATTTTCTTGTCGAAGAGGAGAGATGAGAGGCAAAGAAGGTCCCACCGAGCATGCCAAAAATTTGTACACACAAATTTCTTGTCTAAGATAATAAGACAGAAAATCGTAGTAACAAATTGATTTTATTGCTTTTAAATGAGCGAATTACAATCTCTAAAATAATTGCTAATCAAAGAAATTAATCCTCTGATTTTTCTCTTCTAGAACGTTAACTCGAGGGCTTGAAGCTTAATCCCAAATCACTTGTCGTGTTCTTCTCCAATTTATGCAAAGAAGATGATTGAAGAAGAAAGTTCTTTAGGGTTTTAATGCTTGATCTGCGGAGCTCTCTCTTGCTTGTGTAGGCAGAAATCTTATTTTCTGTCTGTCCTCCTCTTTAAAGGGTCACCCTCTATTTATAGTTGAGGGTGGAGAATTTTGATAAGTTTGAACTTCCTCGTGATAATTATCTCTATTTAATTTTGAAAGATAATAATCAACTAGGATATTTATGGACACGTGTACAACTTTAATTAGAGAAAATATGTGTCTTCTTCCTTGTGGGTTCCATTTAAACAAGTGGCACACTTTGATTGGCTTAAAACTTGTCATTTAAAGACTGCATCATTCTGACACGTGGTGGCATTTTATTCGCCCCATCTTGCAGGCTTTGACACGTGGCAATGCTTGATTAGTCAAAATTTATGGCTTTATAAAACATTTGGCGACTTCTAATTGGCTAAATTTTGCGTGTTTACAGTTGGCTCTAAGGCTTGACTTGGGCTCCAAGGAAAGAGATTTTGGAAAGAAAGATTTTTGGAAGGAAATCTTATAAAGGAGTTTTTGGAAAGTGAATTTTGAAAGAGAATTTTTGGAAAGATTTTTTCTAAGAAGGAGTTTTGTAAAGAGTTTTTAGGATAGAGATTTAGGGAATGTTTCTAAAAGTGAATGTTAAAGAGAGCTTTTTGGAAAAGAATTTTGGAAAATAGAGTTTTGAAGGGAGTTTTTGAAAACAATTTTGAAAAGGAGATTGGAGAGAGTTTTTAGAAAGTATGTTGGACAAGAGATTTTTAAAAGGAAAGATTTGAAAAGAGAGTTTTTTGAACGTTCATAAAAATATCTCACTTTTCTAAAATGATTCTAACCATAAGAAGGTTAGAATCACTCTAAGATAGTGGTTTTGAAAACAACAGGGATTTGAAATATGGACCATATTGGCTACTTTAAATGTAACACTTTCCTAAAGCAACCCTAACCATGGAAAGGCTAGAATCACCTTAGGATTGTGATTTTGAAAACAATTTTGGAAAAAGAAGATTTTGATAGAAGTTTGAAAACAATTTTAATGCAAGTTTTGAAAACAAGTTGGAAAACGAATTTGGAGAGATGCAAGATCATGATATGCATAATGCAAGTTGGGGTAGTGAACATACAAGGTTAAGGCTTCACCACATAATCAAGGGGGCCGAACCCACGTGGTCTCCGGTTAGACTAAGAGAAAGCCCTTGACACGATGACCTTCAATAGCCTAATCCTACACATGGACCGAAAAGTCCCTTGTTTCAAGCATGTAAGAAGGGGAGAAAGAAGATGGGGGATTAAAATAGAAGAAAACCCAAGTGGGTTCGGAGAGAGAAGAGAGAGGGGGGAATTACGTAAACGTAAAAAGAAAGCCTACCTTGTATCTTTTTATTTTGCTTGCTTTTATTTGCTTGTTTGCTTCGGTCCTCGTTTTGCTTTGCGTCAGTCTTCAAGGGCTTGTCTTGATCTTCGGGAGCTTCGAAGTTGTAGCACTTCAAATCTTCAATGGAGGCTTCGGAGGCTAGTGTAGGAGTGTATAGGAGTATATGTGAGTTGGGGTTTGTATATGGGGGCTAGGTTTTGTGTATGGAGGCTAGGGTTTAGGGAGACCTAAAGAAGACTAGGGTTTAGGGAGGCTACGAGCTCTGTATACTGAAGAGGAGAGTTTTTAGACTGAGTTTGCAAAACCTTTTCATGCTGGAGGAGGCTTTGTATTTATAGACAGAAGAATGACCTAGCACCTGTTGCAATGGTGCCAGGCAAAAAATCCTCTTGGTATCACTAGAAATGGCGCCAGCCACTTAGGAAATTTTTAAGGTCAGCAAGCAATGTATCTTCAGCAGATTTGGGCGCTTGTACTAGTGACTACTATGCAATTTTTAGTCTGGCTTCACTAGGAGTGACTCCGGAAGGTCTGGAAATGATTTGAAAGGGCCAGGAATGTCCCGAAAAGCTGAAAAGGGATAGGAACCCTTAGAACAGTGTCTCAGGGGTAGTAGACTTAAAGAATAATGACAGAATTTATTAAAAGGGTTGATCGGGCCATTAGGGGCAAAACGGTCAATCGGGGACGGAAAGTTGTAGGGATGGACTTAGAATATCCCAGAAGAAGACTGGAAGCTTGGAAACAATAACTAAAAGTTTCCAGGAGGTTACCGGTTTGATACCCAGAGCCGGTATGATTGGAAAAGGTGACCGACCTACCTGGGGCAAAAAGGTCATTTTGCACTAGGTTTACCAGAACTGACTCGGAATGCTTTGGAAAGATAATGGAAGGTTGGGATTACTATAAGAAGCATTCTTGGAAAGTTGCCAATTTGATACCCAGAGCCGGTGTGGTTCTCGGGGCATTCGGATACCTAGGGGCAAAATGATCATCTTGACCGAAATGTCTCGGAATTGGCCCGAAACTGACTGGAAGGCACCTAATCATGCCAGATTGTCTTTATAAAAATTTTGGAAGGGTGGACTTACCATTTTAAGGATTTAGGTACTGTCTCAAAAAACATGTCAAAAATGGCCCTAGGGGCAGTTTGGTCATTTTTCATCGGAGTGGGCTAGCAGGCATTGGTGTTGACATGGGTTTTGAGTGTTTCCATCACTCTGACAGTGGTCCCGTGATATGGGGGTTTGTTGACAATTCCCTATATCGACTTGTTTACAAGTGTTTCCGCCACTCTAGCGGTTGCGAAGTTTATGAGTATTTTCATTACTCTAACGGGTCGCGATCATTCCAGAGACTGCCTAATCTCTGGAAGCTGCTAAGTGGACTTAGCACCTGAAAAAATTAACTTTCTCGGAAGGCGTGCCGAAACGAACATTTCTTCATTGGTGGGCTAGCAGGTGCCAAAGTGGACCGTTCTACCATCTAAAGGACTTAGGGTCTCGTCCCGGTCGACGAGTTTGAAGGGACTTACCATTCTGAAAAGCTATCTCGATAACGTGCCGGACAGGATGGACTTACCGCCTTGAGGAATCAACTTTCTCGAGAGACGTGCCAGAGTGGATTTGGAATTAAAATTGGAATTGGACTAGAATTAGATTGGAATTGGATCAGAAAAGGGGATTTACCGTCTTCGAAAAGACATGCCTACTGGAATTGGACAGAGCAATGCCACCAAGGGCATTTTAGTCATTTTGCCTCTATTTGGGCCCAATGGGCTCGCTGTAACCACCCTATGTTTGCCCGCTCAGCAATCTCTGGCCTGACCAAACTCCCTTTCAAAACTCCGTAAGCACATTCAAGTCTAAATCAACTTTCGAACCCCTATCCAATCACTCAACTACTTCTCAGGCCCACTGGGCCAAATAAAGGCCTAATAACCAAACCTGCTAGTTAGGCCTCTAGGCATGTTTTGACAAAGCTCAAAATCCCTCAAAACGATAAGTCCACCCTTCCAAAATGTTACTAAACCGTTAGGCATACTCCACGCCTATCCAGTCCAATTCCGATCCCATTCCGGCTAACTCCGGTCAAAATGACCGTTTTACCCCTGAACGCCCTAACTCTACACAAACCCCACCGAATGGTAAAAGACTCTTCTGAAAACATCCCTGAACGACTTGGTACACTTAACATGACATTTCGATCCATTCCTAACAATCCCTAGCCTAAACTAGCCAAAATGACCATTTTACCCTTGGCGACCCGAATGCACCCTAAAACAACACCGGTCTTAGGTTATTAAACAGCGGATCTTGTCATGCACCCTTATTTAACCTAAGGAATACCTCACGACGCTAAACACTCACGACTCGATAAAAGTTCCCTGAAGCGTCTCGCACACGCTCCGCCTAAATTGTCCCTTCTCCTCGATTCTCTGGTTATAACGCACCGTCAAATGACTTGAGAAATGCATAAACCAGGGAATTCCCGAAAGTTTATTCATAGATCTTTCAATCGATATGGCTCGATCAAAGAGATCGCACCCTGAAGCCCTTCATCATAAGACACAAAAAGTGCAACTTCCAGTAACCCCTAGAGCGTCTCATAGACGGTCCGCCAAGGTTTACTTTTTCTTCGATTCCCTAATTGTAACGGACCGTCAAACGACTTGAGAAATGCGTAAATCCTGGAATTCTCGAAAGTATTTCCAAAGTACTTTTTATCGGTACGGTCTGATCGAAAACATCGCTTCCCGAAGGCCTCGATCACACAACACAAAAATAGCTACTTTCGAACACCCTCGGAGCGTATCACAGACGCTCCGCAAAGATGTCCTTTTATGCACGCTTCCCGAGATGATATCCCGCACTTCCGAACACAATTTAAACTTTTTAAAAACATGAAAGTTCACGAGAAATCCTAGGAAAACATCGTGGGTGCAACTGATTCCCCTGAAAACTTTCCGATTGGCTCAATTATCGAGGCAAAGTTTAAACGAACCTTCCTGGTGGTGAAGCATATGCTACATATGCCTAGATTTTGATCAGATCGATCAAATTTTGATCAACAGTTAAGATTGAGTCAGTATAATGGGTGCCACGTGGCATTCTGCCAGTGGAATAGTATCGGCGCATCTACATGCACCAATGTCCTAAAGTTTTGCCTATACATAGAGGACTCCCCCTTTGCATATTCCAGGTTCAAAATTGATGCGAAGCTCTACTGAAACTGCTTCAGAACCTCGAATCCCTATATATATTCCACCCCTCCAACACTTAGGCTAGATTCCACCTCCCTCAAGGCCATACACTTCACCTACAAAGCCTTATAGACCACTAAACACTCCCTTCCAGGCCTTCAAGCCTTCTTGATGTCATTCAAGATCCAATCAAGACATCCATTGAAGACTACAAGTGTGTTAAAGGTAAAAGGTGGTATCTCTTTTACATTTGTGTCTTCCCCCACTCTTCTCTTCTTCCTCCTAGCCTACTTAGGCTATTTTCTATTTTAATCCCCATCTTCAACCTCCCTTTCTTGCATGCTTGAGCCAAGAGGGCTCTTACTCCATGCCTAGAGGAAAGCAAGTGAGAGCCACCGTGTAGAGGGATCTCTCACTAGCCTAATTTAAAATGGTATGACCTAGGAGCCCCTTGATTATGAGCTGTAGCCTAAAAGCCTTGTATGTATTCATGACCCCCTTGCATTTTGCTAACTTGATCATGTCTTGTGTGCTTGGCTTTATTTTTGTGTTTCTAACCATGTGCTACAAAGCTTGCATTATTCTTATTTCCCAGCCACTTTCAAGTTCAATACCCTTCTCAAAATGGTTCCAAGAATTGGCTCCTTGAAGTTTAGAATGAGATCTTAGAGGTCATGCCTTAGAAAATCCACCACTAATCCCCTAACTCTCACTTTTGTATCATTGCATTACCACTTGCATAAAAATGGTTTTCAAACTCTCTAACTCTCAAGGTTCTATTCTTTTAAGTTTAGTGGTTGAAATGGCCCATGGAACCCTCTCTTGAGTGGTCTCCCTTTCATATTGGCCATAGGAGCCCTAAATCATTAAAATGGTTCCTTTCTCTTTCTATTCTTGCACAGAAGTTATTTTCAAACTCTTTAATTTCTAAGGTTTCCATGCACTCAAGTTTAGTAGTTGAAATGGCCCCATGGAACCCTCTCTTGGGGGGTCTCCATTTACATTGGCCATAGGAACTCTACCTTGTTGGAATGGTCTCCTCTAAAAATGGTTTACAAAATCTTCTTCTCAAAACTGATTTCCAAAAGTTCATTCTCTCCATCTTTGCATCAAAAATGATTTTTCAAAATTTGTCATCATTATGTTGATTTTTGAAATCCCCACTCTTGTCAAGATAAAGGTTATAGTAGCCCTAAGAAAACCTTCCTTGGAATGGCTTCCAAGCAACAACCACATAAACCATATTCTTAGCTATAGTCAAATTTTCATGAAAATAATCTTCAAAAGAGTTGTCAACCAAAGGTCTTTGCATAGCATGATTTGTTTTCTAAAACTCTTTTTAAAAGTGCATATAACCATCTTTCAAACCATCCTCCAATCCACCTTAGGTCAACTTGACCCTAGTTACTCAACCCTAGATTAACATAACCCTAGTTATTCAACCCTAGGCTAACTTCACCCTAGTTGTCCAACCCTAGGTTAACTTGACCCTAGTTACCTAACCCTAGGTTAATCTAACCCAAGTTAGTTAACCTTAGGTTAACTTGACCGTAGTTGTTCAACCCTAGGTTAACTTGACCCTAGTTGTCCAACCCTAGGTTAACTTGACCCTAGTTGCCTAACTCTAGGTTAATCTAACTCAAGTTAGTTAACCTTAGGTTAACTTAACCTTAGTTATCCAACCCTAGGTTAACTTGACCCTATAGTTGTCTAAACCTAGGTTAATCTAACCCAAGTTAGTCAACCCTAGGTTAACTTGACCCTAGTTGTTCAACCCTAGGTTAACTTGACCCTAGTCACCTTAATCCTAGGTTAACCTAACCCAAGTTAGCTAACCTTAGGTCACCCCTAGCCTTAGGTCAACCCCAACCTAGGTTAGTATACTTCAAGGTTCCAACTTATGGACCCCTTTTAAATGATCTCTCTCTTTAAAACTACTCTCATGACTCTCTTTATCAAAACCTCCTACCCTCTTGAGATTTCAAAAGCCAACTCCATAACCTCTTCAAATGTTCCCATATTCCATCTCCAAAGTATTTTCAAAAATGTTTTCAAGAACGCACAACCCCAAGGTGTCTCTACCTTTCTCATAGTTAGGAATTCTAAGGGAAAGTGATATATCAAGAACAACCTCCAAGTTTGTCCATATTAGGATTTTGAAACCCTATGTGTTTTCAAAAACCATTTTTGAAAACCCTTTTAACATTCCAAAATCATACCTCCTAGGTTTCCAAACAAAACTTCAAGACATGTTCCAAACTCTCTTGGGTTATTTTAAAAAGCACTTCCAAAACTCCCTTGAGTTGTTCCCAAATACATTTCAAAACATTTTAAAACCCCCTTGCAAGAGTTTCAATGTTCTATTTCAAATACCCCACTACCGGATTTCAAATCTAAATCCTCAAATTCTCTCTTTCCAAAGACCACAAAGTGTCCTCAAACTTTCCTAAGACCACAAACTGTCTTCATACTTTTCAAAGGCCACAAAGCGCCTATTTTCTATCGGGCTCTTGCCCGAACTACGAATTACCTGATTCTCGCCAAATGAGATACGTAGGCAACCTAAAATGGTGCAGTCATAACTTCTATTTCAACCCCAATCCCCTTTTCAAAAGTTTCTATCAATTCAAGGTTTCTATCTCAAACCCTTTCAAACTCCCATGTTTCCAAACTTCTTCCAAAACACTTGCATCATGTATCATTCATCCGAAAAGTGATGACTGGACCCCCTTTTCAAAATTCTAAAGAGGATATTAAGTAAACAATGGTAACCAGTTATTCTAGTGAGTGAACAAAAGGGTGATTAGATATGTAGGTACCGAAAGGGCGAGGTAGGGTGATGATCTTAGGATATCTTCCCTACACGTAACCAACCCCCGGACCATCGATTTTTGTTTTTAAAATACCAAATTGGAGTTATTTTTCAAAAGGGCTTAAATCTTTCCAAAGGTTGCCAAACAACCCTTTTTCTTAAAAACCCTCTCTTGAGGGAGTTTTCAAAATTTTTTCTAAAAACCCTAAGTTTAATCTTCGGATTAACACTTAGTTTTAGGTGTCCTAACTCACCTTAATCAAGTTAGGTAGTGACTCCTATTTTTCTAAAAAGCCCTTAATCAAACCAATTTTCAATTCAAACCTAGTCGCACTTGTCCTTCTAAAAGGAGGAGTTCTAGTGACAGAGTTTCGTGTTTTTGGTCTCCTAGCCGAACGGACCTTGGACACCCCAAAAACTGGGGCGCAACAGCTGGCGACTCCGCTAGGGATACTTAGAGGGTTAAGCTATTGACATGTCTCTTCACCCTCCACTCACTCAGAATCTCTAGTTAATTTGTCCAGTTTTATCCACTTTTCAAATTTGTCTAAGTTTCCAAAACAAATCTTATTTTCCAAAACAATTTTCAAATAAGTGTTGTCACTTGCATTCATTGCTTACATTCATGCTCTTGCATTGACCATCCATTTTTACCTTGCATTAAGTTTTTCGAAAAGTTACTAACTCTTTGCATCTTTCTTTTGTAAGTGGACCTTTGTTCATATTTTATTTCATGTCTTATTTATCGTCATGTATGTGATGAATGGACAGGATGTGATGTGTGTTGTTGGGTCCTTTCCTCCATTTTTAAAAAACTCCACACACACTTGGTGCGCTCACTTGCATTTGCATTCTGCATATATTACCTGGTTACTACCATTTTAGATAGAAGGGGGAACAGTATATTGACTGTGGGTGGATGCTATGTCAGTTTCTTAGCCTACAGTCTGTTGATAGTTCCCCCGCTCGAACCACCAACCAAAGATAGAGTTCACTCTTTCGGGGGTGGACGCCGGAGGTTTGAAGGTTCAGGAGCCGAGCTTTTTAGGAAGCATTAGTAAACCCCCAACCTCATGCTCATATAGCACCCCATGCATAACCAAACCTCTGTCAGATTTAGGACACACGCGTCAATTTCAAAACAAAGGAGGAAAGGGTGACCGCTTTATTTTCCCTTATATATTCCATTCAATTCATGCTGCTATGCTATTTAATTCTTGCAATTTTATTATGTACATGCATCATAATCGTTCATGCATCGGAATCCATTTCAAGACAAGAGTTCCCAAAGTAACTCAAGTCATTGCATTTCTATGCATCTAATCAACCCCTAGAAGAAGGCCCAAAGACCTTCTCACTCAAATCAAGCCAACCCAAAACTCCTAAGGGTACCAAGAGACCCTCAGGATTCATAGCATGCATCAAGGTCATCTCATAAAGAGGGGTTCTAATCCCTCTTCGCTCATGGAGATAGGGTCGCCAAGAAGACGAAGGGGCAATTCAAGATCAAGGTCTCCTACCAACTTCCATTCAAGAAGGCGAATCCAAAAACTCAAGAATAGTTTAGGATCCCACGATGTAAAAATAGAGTAAGTGGAAGTCCCAAGGAAAATGTTCCCCCTCCCCATTTCGATGTATTTTTGAAAAATCTTATATACAAAAGAGAATTCATCTTAATAAAATTGCTCTTGTTGTCAAGTGAATGAATGCATAAATGAACAGGCTTGCACAAGTATAGTATTGCATGCAGGGGCAACCCCCTATCTCCAGAAGTGAGCTAACATATCATTTTTAGTCCCCCTCGAATAGCAGGGGCTCCCCTAAGACATGCATTGCATAAAAAATTTCAAATCAAGGTGCTTACTTTTCTCTTTTTTCTTATTTTTCACTCTCTCTTTCTCCCTCATTTCATAGAAAGAAAAGAAGGGGTAAAGCCCACGCTTGCAGAGAACTCCCCTATATAGGTCGCCATCCCAGAAAGAAGCAGTTACTCATTTCAGAACGCATAGCATCCACGGAGTCATTTAATATGCCACCAAGCTCGGCCCTTAAGCAACGCCAGGCTCAGCTACTAGGAGAAATAAGAGGACTTAGGAACAGGATGACCAAAATAGAAACAATGGTCTCTTTGCTCCTATCTCATGCAGGTATAACACTCGATGAGCAGGCGGAAAATGACTAAGGGAAAAGATCGAGATTACACCCCATTGGCTTGCTCTCTAACCACCGCCTACAGACAGCTCCGCGAAGCCAATCATCTCGTCCTGATACCTCCCATGCCTATCTTTGATCGAACCCCCAGATCATATAATCCTAATCTATCATGTGAATACCATTCTAACTCACCCAGCCATGACACATAAAATTTCCCCACTCTGAAATGCAAAATCCAAAACCTCCTCAATTTCCAAGCCACTGACCCAGCCATTATCATGCCAGAACCTAATCCTTTGCTTTCGAAACATCTAGGATACCCTTTTGACCTAAAAGAGCTAGCTGGAGAAATCAAGTTTTTACTAAACTTGCGTGCACACAAACCACAGCTTATTATGGCCTCCTAGCAGTAGGACACCTGAAGCCTATACCCTCTCGGCCTCTGCCCAATCCCTTACCACCCAACTTCAACTCAACAGCAACCTGCAAATATCATTTAGGTGGCCAAAGTCATGACACTGAGGAATGCTTCTCTTTGAAGCATAAAATTCAGGACTTAATTGACTTAAAAGTTATTGGCACACAAGAAGCCAACCCAACTCTTGTCATTTCCTGCCCATTACCGGATCACACCATCAATTTTATCACGGAAGATGAGGCTTACCCAAGCAGTCCCAGCAAAGGAAATGATAACATTGAGAAGCTGCAAGTCCTGGGGGGAAGCCAGGGCACCACATCTGAAGCAAAAAAGGTAAAGAAAAAAGTGGTCCACCACTACACCATCACTACTGGTGCCCTGAAAGCCGTAGACAGCAACTCGGTCAGCCTTACGCAACCCAACAAGGCACCTGGCAAGTGGAGCTTATAATCCCAAAGCCTGTCTAAGGAGCTTATCAATTCAAAAAGAAAAAGGGATGTTTTCTGTATCATCTACTTTCCTTCCCATTTCCTAATTTTCCTGCCCTTATTTCTTTTTTATGCTTATACTTCCAATTAAGGCCATTCCATGTAAAAAAAAAATGAAAAAAAAATTAAATGAAAATAAAGGGCTCTAGTTCATTCCCTTTAACTCATACTCTTGTGGATAATGATTGCTTTTAGGAATTCTTCCCCAATCTGTAATGACTCAACTTAAAGGATAGGATAGCATGGGCAACCCATTCAACGGAGATCAAAACCTTTAAGAAAAAGATAGAGAGTGAAAGAGAAGAGGAAGATAGACTCAACAAAGAAATGCAGAGCTTATTAAAGAGGCGACACTTAAATGATATCCTAACAAAGCGATGGATAGCCGAGCTTCCAAAATGAAGAGAAGCAATCGTTCAATCCTTCCAAAAGAAATAAATACTTCCCTTTGCTTAGCCTACTAGAACCGTAAGTGATTTCCATTCAGATATCCCCAAACCAAGAACCATCCCCCATATTAGGGTAAGAACATAATGGTTGATTTGATGGATTTATTTACAAATGTTGTCTAAAGTTTGTAAAAAGGCTTTATGGACTAAGCAATTTAATCTGAAATGAAGAGAGGCCCTCGGTTCTACTACCATACAGTTGGAGACAACCCCTTGCAAAGCCCACTTGAGCCAGTTACATCCTTTGGAAAAAATATATACCGACCCAATGATCACCGCCCACACTAGGTTCAGGCAAAAACCATAAATAAGAACTAATGAGCAATGAAGATAGTGATTCCCAAGAGGATATGACAATGGCAACATCTCTAAGAACAAGCATAGCAGCAAGTTTTGGTGCAAAAAAGAGTCTCGGATGACACGCAAAAAAAAAAAAAAAAAAAAAGAGAAAAGATAATGTCATCCCAAAGTAGGAATGAAAACGTCAGCACCTCTAAAAGTCAACATAGGAACAAGTTTCTATGAAAAAGTTCTAACTAGAAGGAAGAAAAAAGTCCAAAAGAAAAAAAGGGTAAGAAGGGAAGAAGGGAGAAGGAAATGGAAGTTAAAATTGTCAAAGGTGATCATAGGTCTTTCGGAACCCCATAAGTGATAATGTTTCAGCCTTTATATCTCTTTGTTCATAAACCCTTTAACCTAGCCCACATTATGATCCAAATTAAAGTCCTCTCAGATCAAAGAAAATTACTTAGTCCAAATAAGCCTAAACAATAGGAAGACCAGTTTCAAAAAAAAAAAAATGAATGAAGAAGAAGAAGAAGAAGAACGAGTAGGAATGTAGGGGCAATGTCATGTTCCAAGGTGTGCTCAGATGGTTTTGGTTTAGACAACTCACTAAAAGAAAAATTTTGAGCCTAAATATTCCTTCATTTCTTACAACCCCCAAACCTGACCTACATTACGGTCCTAAAAGAAGTCTTCTCGAATTGAGAGCCAAGCTATTTATCGCCCTGCAAAGGGCAGGCAAGTTGTCGCTCAAGCTATAGTTAAATATGAAGATTTGAAGGAGAAAACCAAGTGAGAATAGTAAATCCCCAAACAATAACCTTATAGAAAGTAGGGATAAGATAGCAGTAACCCAAAAGGTTAAGATCCCTTGAGAATGGTGCACATGCTATCACACCTCGACAAGAATGGGACAAAACCAAAGAGGCAGGATCCTGGAAGGAAAGCAGAATCCCGAGAGTATGAGCCCTAGGGCAATACTGGGGCATTCTTCATAAATAACCTGTATTCACGCAATACTTATGCATTCATGACATGTATAACCTAAACATCCATGCAATTCCTGTGTAGTTCAATTCTATTTGTGCATTCATCAAAAAAGTATGACATACATTCAATTCTATTCCTATTCGTGCATTCATCAAAAAGTATGACATGCATTCAAAATCCATCTCTATGCATTCATCAAAAAGTATGATATGCATTCATGTATGTGCATTCATCAAAAAGTATGATATGCAATCAAAATCCATCTCTATGCATTCATCAAAAAGCATGACATGCATTCAATTCCATCCCTGCATAAGCATCCATCAAAAAACATGACTTACGTTTAAGTCTATCCTTATGCATTCATCAAAAGGTATGACATGTATTAGCTTGTGCGTTCATCCAAAAGTATGATGTGCATTCATTTTAACCTATGGTGGACTTATACAGTATATACCAAACAACATGTCTAACAAAATACACTAATAGATGTTCAGGTGATTACAAAAGAAAACGTGTTCCGAAACAGAAGCACAACATTCCGGAAGGTCTGTTGTTCAGAATCCAAACACTCTGCAAAAGAAATGGCGTACACCCTAGAAAACCCGAATTGTCATCCATAGACAACAAGAAATAGAGAATGGGGCATTGAATCACCCTCGACCTCCCCAATCAACCATGAACCTTTTTCAAAACCACAGAAATAGGGCAACAACCCACCCTCGACCACCCCAATTAATGTCAGCCTAACTCGACCATTTCAAATCGTAAAAATTGGGGCAACGGCCCACCCTACACCTCCTATTCAATTGCAAACTAGCTAATCCATTCAAGAAAAACTAACATGTAGATGTCTGACCTTCTAAATACCACAAACCTTTCAAAAGGAGGCCTCACCCCCTTCAAAACCAAATTCAAGAATCCTAGGAAGCACCTCACCCAGAATTTTGTCATGCCAGTCAGAGGTAAAAGTCAACAATCAACACATCAAAGGATCATTACTCTCCAAAAATCTTAATCCAAGAAGCGGCCAATGTCATCTCCTCCAACATTCAAAACAAAAGAACTACAAGCAGATCCCTTATATCAGCAAAGATTCGGTTTCAGAGCTTCCTCCGAAAAAGCAGATTTGGGTTTCAGAGCTTCCTCCGAAAAAAGTAGATTGGGTTTCACAGTTTCCCCCGAAAAAGCAGATTGGGTTTCAGAGCTTCCTCCGAAAAAGTAAATTTGGGTTTTAGAGCTTCCATCAAAAAAGCATATTGGGTTTCAGAGCTTCCTCCGAAAAAGCAAATTTGGGTTTTAGAGCTTCCCTCGAAAAAGCAAATTGGGTTTCAGAGCTTCCTCTAAAAAAGCAGATTTGGGTTTTAGAGCTTCCTCCAATAAAAAACAAATTAGGTTTCAGAGCTTCCTCCGAAAAAGCAAATTTGGGTTTCAGAGCTTCCTTCGAAAAAGCATATTGTGTTTTAGAGCTTTCGTCGAAAAAGCAGATTGGGTTTCAGAGCTTCCTCTAAAAAAGCAGATTTGGGTTTCAGAGCTTCCCTTGAAAAAGTAGATTGGGTTTCAAAGCTTCCTCCAAAAAAGCATATTTGGGTTTCAGAGCTTCTTAAAAAAAAAAAAAGCAGATTGAGTTTTAGAGCTTCCTCTGAAAAAGCAGATTTGCGTTTCAGAGCTTCTTTCGAAAAGAAAATTGGGTTTCAAAGCTTCCCTAGAAAAAGCAGATTGGGATTCAGAGCTTCCTCTGAAAAAGCAAATTTGGGTTTCAGAGGTTCCTCCGAAAAAAGCAGATTGGATTTTAGAGCTTCCTCCAAAAAAGTAGATTTGGGTTTCAAACCTTCCTCCGAAAAAAACAGATTGGGTTTCAGAGCTTCCTCCAAAAAAACAGATTGGGTTTCCAAGCTTCCTCCGAACAAGCAGATTGGGTTTCCAAGCTTCTCTGAAAAAGCAGATTGGGTTTTAGAGCTTCCTCTGAAAAAACAGATTTGGGTTTCAAAGCTTCCCCCAAAAAAGCAGATTGAGTTTCAGAGCTTCCTCTGAAAAAGTAGATTTAGGTTTCAGAATTTTCTCCTAAAAAGCAGATTGGGTTTCAGAGCTTCCTCTGGAAAAGCATATTGGATTTTAGAGCTTCCTCCGAAAATGCAAATTAGGTTTTCGAGCTTTCTCCTTTAAAAGTAGATATCAACCTTGAACCTCCACAGAGGAGCAGTATTTCGCCAGATGGAGTGTCTGTTAGAGAAGAATCAATTTTAAGATATCAACCTTGAACCTCCCCAAAGGAGCAGCATCCCGCCATACGAAGTGTCAGTTCAAGAAGACTTAATTCCTAGACATCAACCTTGAACCTCCCCGAAAGAGTAGCATTCCACCAGATTGAGGGTTAGTTCAAGAAGAAACAATGTCCAGACGATAGCCTTAAAACTTCCCGAAGGAGAACCATTCCACCTGACGGAATGTCAGTTCGAGATAACTTACTCTCCAAGGTTTTTCAACTCCGGTCCCTCCGATTGCCTCGCGGTCAACATGGGATCCTTCCTTTTTCATTTTCTATCTTCGACAAACAAAGACAGAAAAAGAAGGACAACTGTAAGCACCCCATTTTTGCCCGCTCGGCAATCTCCGGCCTGACCAAACTCCCTTTCAAAACTCCATAAGCACATTCAAGCCTAAATCAACTTTCGAGCCCTTATCCAATCAGTCAACTACTTATTGGGCCCAGCAACCCGCTGGACCCAATAAAAGCCTAATAACCAAACCTGCTCGTTAGGCCTCTAGGCACATTTTGAGAAAGCTCAAAATCCCTCAAAATGATAAGTCCACCCTTCCAAAATGTTACTAAACCATTAGGCGTTCTCCATGCCTATCCAGTCCAATTCCGGTCCCATTTCGGCATACTCCGATCAAAATGACCGTTTTACCCCTAAACGCCCCACCTCTTCACAAACCCCACTAAACGGTAAAAGACTCTCCTAAAAATATCCCTGAATGACTTGGTACACTTAACATGACATTCCGATCCATTCCTAACCATCCCTAGCTTGAACCAAACAAAATGACCATTTTGCTCATAGTGACCCAAACGCACCCCAAAACAACGTCGGGCTTAGGTTATTGAACGGCAGATCTCGTTGTGCACCCCTGTTTAACCTAAGGAAGACCTCACGATGCTAAACACTCACGACTCGATAAAATTCCCCTGAAGCGTCTCGCACACGCTCCGCCTAAATTGTCCCTTCTCCTCGATTCCCTAGTTATAACGCACCGTCAAATGACTTGAGAAATGTGTAAACCAGAGAATTCTCGAAAGTTCATTCATAGATCCTTCCATCGATATGCCTCGATCGAAGAGATCGTCCCTAAAGCCCTTCATCGTACGGCACAAAAATTGTAACTTCCAGTAATCCCTAGAGCATCTCACAGATGCTCCGCCAAGGTTGACTTTTTATTCAATTTCCTAATTGCAAAGCACCGTCAAACGACTTGAGAAATGCGTAAATCCAAGAATTCCCTAAAGTATTTCTAGAGTACTTTCCATCAGTACGGTCCGATCTAAAAGATCACTTCCCGAAGGCCTCGATCACACAACACGAAAACAGCTACTTTCGAACACCCTCGGAGCGTATCACAAACACTCCGCAAAGATGTCCTTTTATGCACTCTTCCTGAGACGATATCCCACACTTCTGAACATAATTCAAACTTTTCAAAAACATGAAAGTTCACGAGAAACCCAAGGAGAACATCGTGGGTGCAATCGATTTTCCCGAAACCTTCCTAGTTGGCTCAATTATCAAGGCAAAGTTTAAATGAACCTTCCCGGTGGCGGAGCATATGCTACATGCGCCCAGATTTTGATCCGATCGACCAAATTTCGATCAACAGTCGAGATTGAGTCAATACAATGGGTGCCACGCGGCTTTCTGCCAGTGGAACAATACCGACACATGTAGTACAAGCGCCTTTGTAAATTTTACACAGTGCGCTAGTGTTTGAAAGTTTTGCCTGTAAATAGAGGCCTCCCCCTCTTCATATTCCAAGTCCGAAATTGATGCGAAGCTCTGCTAAAACTGCTCCAGAACCTCAAATCCCTACATATATTCCACCTCCCTCAAGGCCATACACTTCACCTACAAAGCCTTATACACCACTAAACACTCCATTCCAGCCCTTCAACCCTTCTTGAAGTCATTCAGGATCCATGCAAGACATCCATTGAAGACTACAAGTGTGTTGAAGGCAAACGTGGTATCTCTTTTACATTTGTGTCTTCCTCCACTCTCCTCTTCTCCCTCCTAGCCTACTTTGGCTATTCTCTATTTTAATCTCCATCTTCACCTCCCTTTCTTGCATGCTTGAGCCAAGATGGCTCTTAGTCTATGCCTAGAGGAAAGCAAGTGAGAGCCACCGTGTAGGGAATCTCTCACTAGCCTACTTTAAGATGGTATGGTCTAAGAGCCCCTTGATTATGTGGTGTAGCCTAAAAACCTTGTATGTATTCATGATCCCCTCGCATTTTGCTAACTTAATCATGTCTTGTGTGCTTGGCTTCATTTTTGTGTTTCTAATAATGAGCTACAAAGCTTGCATTATTCTTATTTCCATGTCACTTTCAAGTTTAATACCCCTCTCAAAATGGTTCAAAGAATTGGCTCCTTGAAGTTTGGGATGAGATCTTAGAAGTCATGCTTTAGAAAATCCACCATTAACCCCCTAACTCTCACTTTTGCATCATCGCATTCCTACTTGCATAAAAATGGTTTTCAAACTCTCTAACTCTCAAGGTTCTATTCTTTCAAGTTTAATGGTTGAAATGGCCCATGGAACTCTTTCTTGAGTGGTCTCCCTTTCGTATTGGCCATAGGAGCCCTAAATCGTTAAAATGGTTCCCTTATCTTTCTATTCTTGCACACAAGTGATTTTCAAACTCTTTAATTTCTAAGGTTTCCATGCACTCAAGTTTAGTGTTTGAAATGGCCCCATGGAACCCTCTCTTGGGTGGTCTCCCTTTACAATGGCCATAGGAACTCTACCTTGTTGGAATGGTCTCCTCTAAAAATGGTTTTTAAAATCTTCTTCTCAAAAATGATTTCCAAAAATTCATTCTCTCCATCTTTGCATCAAAAATGATTTTTCAAAAGTTGTCATCATTATGTTGATTTTTGAAATCCCCACTCTTCTCAAGATAAAGGTTATAGTGGCCCTAAGAAAACCTTCCTTGGAATGGCTTTCAAGCAACAACCACATAAACCATACTCTTGGCTAGAGTCAAATTTTCGTGGAAATGATCTTCAAAAGAGTTGTCAACCAAAGGTCTTTGCATAACATGATTTGTTTTTTAAAACTCTTTTTAAAAGTGCATATAACCATCTTTCAAACCATCCTCCAATCCACCTTAGGTTAATTTGACCCTAGTTACTCAACCCTAGGTTAACATGACCCTAGTTGTCCAACCCTAGGCTAACTTGACCCTCGTTGTCCAACCCTAGGTTAACTTAACCCCAGTTGTCCAATCCTAGGTTAACTTAACCCTAGTTACCTAACCCTAGGTTAATCTAACCCAAGTTAGTTAACCTTAGGTTAACTTGACCCTAGTTATCCAACCCTAGGTTAACTTGACCCTATAGTTGCCTAACCCTAGGTTAATCTAACTTAAGTTAGTTAACCCTAGGTTAACTTGACCGTAGGTATCCAACCCTAGGTTAACTTAACCCTAGTTGTTCAACCCTAGGTTAACTTGACCCTAGTCACCTAAACCCTAGGTTAACCTAACCCAAATTAATTAACCTTTGGTCACCCCTAGCCTTAGGTCAACCCCAACCTAGATTAGTATACTTCAAGGTTCCAACTCATGGACCCCTTTTAAATGATCTCTCTCTTTAAAACTACTCTCATGACTCACTTTTTCAAAACCTCCTACCCTCTTGAGATTTCAAAAGCCAACTCCATAACCTCTTCAAATGTTCCCATATTCCATCTCCAAAGTATTTCCAAAAATGTTTTCGAGAACGCACAACCCCAAGGTGTCCCTACCATTCTCATGGTTAGGGATTCTAAGGGAAAGTGATATATTAAGAACAACCTCCAATGTTGTCCACATTAGGATTCCAAAGCCCTATGTGTTTTCAAAAACCATTTTTGAAGACCTTTTAACATTCCAAAATCATACCTCCTAGGTTTCCAAACAAAACTTCAAGACATGTTCCAAACTCTCTTGGGTTATTTTAAAAAGCACTTCCAAAACTTCCTTGAGTTGTTCCCAAATACATTTCAAAACCCCCTTGTAAGAGTTTTAATGTTCTATTTCAAAATACCCCACTACCCGATTTCAAATCTAAACCCTCAAATTCTCTCTTTCCAAAGACCACAAGGTGTCCTCAAACTTTCCTAAAACCACAAAGTGTCTTCAAACTTTCCAAAGACCACAAAGTGTCTTCAAACTTTTCAAAGCCCCCAAAGCGCCTGTTTTCTATCAGGCTCTTACCCGAACTACGAATGACCTGATTCTCACCAAATGAGATACGTAGGCAACCGAAAATGGTGCGATCATAACTTCTATTTCAACCCCAATCCCCTTTTCAAAAGTTTCTATCTATTCAAAGTTTCTATCTCAAGCCCCTTCAAACTCCCATGTTTCCAAACTTCTTCCAAAAAACTTGCATCATGTATCATTCATCCGAAAAGTGATGACTAAACCCCCTTTTCAAAATTCTAAAGTGAATATTGAGTGGGCAATAGTAACCGGTTATTTTAGTAAGTGAACTAAAGGGTGATTAGACATGTTGGTACTGAAAGGGCAAGGTAGGGTGATGATATTATGATATCTTCCCTACACGTAACCAACCCCCAGACCATAGATTTCTGTTTTCAAAAGACTAAAACGGAGTTATTTTTCAAAAAGGCTTAAATCTTTCCAAAGGTTGCCAAACAACCCTTTTTCTTAAAAACCCTCTCTTGAGGGAGTTTTCAAAATCTTTTTTAAAAACCCTAAGTTTAATCTTCGGATTAACACTTAGTTTTAGGTGCCCTAACTCACCTTAATCAATTTAGGTAGCGACTCCTATTTTTCTAAAAAGCCCTTAATTAAACTAATTTTCAATTCAAACCTAGTCGCACTTATCCTTCTAGGAGGATGAATTTTATGACAGAGTTCCGTGCTTTTGGTCTCCAAGCCAAACAGACCTTAGACACCCCAAAAACCGAGGCGCTACACTCGCGAAGCAATTGATTGACGGGATTAGACTTGAAAAATTAAGTTGACTCAGAATATATCCATACTGACTTGAATACAAGTCTGGACGGAATGGACACTGCCGGGCAGGTAAAAATGGGATGCTTGCATTAGAGTGACGAAAACACTCACAAACATCGCAACCGTCAGAGTGGTAAAAACACTCGCAAACAGGTTGACATTGAGAATTGCCAGCAAACCCCCTATGTCACGAGACTGAACAAACCTCTTGGCTGTGACACGTATACCGAGGGACGGGATACCTTTGAAAATCAACTCGGCACACACCCTCAAAGTGACAGAAATACTCAAAACCCAGGTCAACACAAGTGCTTGCTATAACCCACTTTGGTAAAAAATGACCAAACTATCCCTTGGGCTCCACCGAAATACGTCTCAAGAAAGTACCTTAGTCCTCAGAGCAATAAGTCCACCTTTCTAAGATTATTCCAAAGATAATCCAACATGTTCAAGTGCCTTCCAGTCGGTTCCGGATCAATTTCGAGACCATCCGGTCAAATGACTATTTTACCCCTGAGCATCCGATTGCATCCGAAAACCACACCGGCTTTGAGTATCAAATCGGTTTACCTTTTATGGACACTTCTAACAGTATTTCTAACCTTCTAGTACCTTTCCAGAACATTCTGAGTCCATTTCAGCAAACCCGGCGTGAAATAACCGTTTTGCCCCTAATGGGCCGGTCGCCTTTTCCAACTATATCGGCTTTAGATATCAAACCAACAATCCTTCGAAGCACTCTTGATAGTATTTCTAACCTTTGAATCCTATCCTGGTTGATTCTGAACCAGTATCAGTGTTTCACTGTTCAAATGACCATTTTGCCTTTGGAGGACCAATCACCATTTTCAATCACATCGGCTCTGATTATCAAACTGGTTACCTCTGGGACACTCTTTTAGGGGTTCTTGTCCATCCCTGACCTTCCAGATCATTCTATATTTTTTAGAGTCACTCCTAGTAGAGTTAGGCTAAAAATTACACGATAGTCACTAAGACAGACACCCAAATCTTCTACCTTACGTCCTAAGGGTCAAAAGATCTCTTTCTTGACACCTCAAAAGTTTCCCAAAAGGACTGGCGCCAAGCCAAAAAAATGGTCTGGCACCAATCCTAGTGGCGCTAAGCTTAAAAGCCAAATGGCACCACTGCAACAGGTGCCAGTTCCTATTCTAATTGCCTATATACAGACCTCTTCCTGCGTAAAAAGAACCCGCAAATTCAATCCAGAAAAACTGCTTCACTGAAAACAGGTTTCAAAACCCTAGTTTTCTCAAGTCTCCTTCAAACCCCAGCCTCCCAACACTCCATACACACAAACCCTAACTTCTACACACTCAAACACAAGTCTCCAAGCTTCCATTGAAGATCAAGTGATGCATGTTCAAAGCTCTCAAAGGAAAGCAAACAAAGCAATCAAAGCAAAGAGAAGACAAGGTAGGTTTTTTATTTAGTTTATACAATCCTCCCTCTCTCTTCTCCCTTTAAACCCACTTAGATTTTCTTCTATTTTAATCCCCATCTTCTACCTCCTCTTCTTGCATGCTTAAAACAAAGGACCTCCCGATTCATACCTAGGAAGGTCTTACAGAGAATCAACGTGCCGGGAATTTTTTTTAAGTTCCCCCAAAGAAGGAATGGATCTAGCCCTCTTAATTATGTGGTGAAGCCTAACCTTGTTTACGACCTTATTGCATTGTGGTTGTCATGTTCATGCAGTGTATTCAATATTACATTCAAAGTTGTTTTAAAGCTTGTATCAAAGTATTCTTTCAAAAATTGCATTCAAAACCTCCTCCTTTTAAACTTGCTTTCAAAACTACAATCCTAAAATGATTTTAGCCATTCCATAGTTAGGAGTGTTTTAGGAAAGTGTTATATTTAAAGTAACCATCAAAATCCAAAGTTTAGGTTCAAACCCTAAATTGTTTATCAGTAAATCATAATTCTATAATGATTTAAGCCATTCCATGGTTAGAGTTGCTTTAGGAAAGTGTTACATTCAAATTGATTATCAAGGTCCATATTTCAAAGTCTTAGTTGTTTTCAAAATCACAATCTTAGAATGGTTCTAATCTTAGAATGATTAAAATTATTTTAGAAAAGTTAGATATTCAAGAGACTTGCAAAAGTCCATATTCAAACCTTTCCAAAATAGTTTTTGCAAATCC
Source organism: Euryodendron excelsum (assembly GCA_033060915.1). NCBI lineage: Eukaryota > Viridiplantae > Streptophyta > Magnoliopsida > Ericales > Pentaphylacaceae > Euryodendron > Euryodendron excelsum. Next base: position 26,271,287 of record CM065385.1, on the reverse strand, counting down.
ACTTCCTAAAAAACTCTTTCAAAGATCTACTTTCCAAAAAACTCTTTTTCTTGAAGTCCAAGTCAAAATCCTACAATCCATGATTAGGAAACCCTAATTCCTTTTTTAAAATCATGACTTTCTATTTGCACAAATCACAACTTTTCAAAACCTTTTTGTATATAAAATTATAGATTTTCAAATTCAAAATTTCCAAAACTAAGCCTTCTAATTTCGAGCCAAATCACATCTTCTTTAAATAGGAAACCAAATCAAATCTTTCATTTTGAAAACTAAATCAAATCCTCTATTTTTTGGAGATAAAATCCAATCATTTGTTTTAGAAAATAGAAGTCAAATCTTTCCTAATTTCAATATTTATAAATTCCAAGACTTCCTTTTTGAAAACTTTTCAAAAACAAAACTTTTCTTTTCAATTGAAATCTAATGTTTTCAACTTCAAGTGCTTTACACAAACCCTAGGTCAAACCTTTTCAAACTCAACTTTCTAAATCCAACTTTTCAAATCCCAACTTTTCTAATTTCAAACTTTCAAATCTTATTTTCAAATTTCAAATCTTTCTAAGTTCAAACCTTTCTTAAATCAAGACTTTCCTAAAATGGATATTTTTAAATTCAAATCTTTCTAAAATTAATTCTTTCCTAAGATGAAAACTTTCCTAAAATGAAACTTTTCTAATTTAGAACTTTCCCAATTCTAGACTTTCCTAAAATCACACTTTTCAAATCAAATCCTTCCAATTCGATTGCATGTTTCAACCCTAGGTTACCTAAGTCTTTGGATGTCTAAACCCAAGTTCAAACCCTAATCCAAAATTAGGGAGCTTCAACTCTTTTCTAAATCAAAATGGTTTTCAAACTCCAATTCAAGTCATGATAATTACAAAACTCAATTCAATCTCTCCAAATCAAAATCAATTTCAAATCCTCTAATCAAAATTCAAAATGAAACATTTTCAAGTTAAACCATTTAAAGACCCCAAATAGTTTATTTTCAATCAAACCCCAAATCCGATCTACGACTGACCTAATTCCTAACAAAAGAACACATAGGTAACTCTCATGGGTGCGGTCACAACCTTTTTTAAATTTTCAATTCTACAATCTTTTTCAAGTTTTCAATTCCACAACCTTTTTCAAGTTTTCAATTTTCACAATCTTTTTCAAACTTCAAATCCTCTTTTCAAATTTATTTTCAAAATCAAATCATTTTCTTGCACTTCTATGTCATGCATTATATCAAACCTTTTTTAAAATTCTTTTTAAAGTGTATTGTATTGGACATTTGTTAATCAAGGATTCTAAATGAGTGAACCTAGGGTAGAAAAACATATAGGTACCAAAAGGGCGGGATAGGGTGATAGCCTTGTGCATCTTCTCTATACGTAACCAACCTCCGGACCATGAATCACTATTTTCTAGAGACCAAAATAGGAGTCATTTTTTAGAAAGGGCTTAACATTTTCCAAAGGTTGGTAAACAACCTTTTTTCAAAAAAAAAAAAAAAAACCCTCTTTTGAGGAAGTTTGTGAAACCTTTTCAAAAACCCTAAGTTTAGTCTTCGGACTTTCCTTAATTTAGGTGACCTAACTCACCTTAATCAAGTTAGGTGATGACTCTAAATATTTTTCAAAAGCCTTTATTCAAATCAATTTTCAATTCAAATCTAGTCGCACTCATCCTTCTAGGAGAATGAGTTCTAACGACAAAGTACCATACATTTTTTCCATCGTTTCCGAGTGCGGAAAAACTAGGGTGCAACAACTGGCAACTCCACTAGGGACGCTTAGAGAGTTAGGCCAATATCATGTCCTTTTACCCTTCACTTACTTAGAATCTGTAATTAATTTGTCCAATTCTATCCACTTCAAAGTTTTCAAAATCAAAATCTTCAAAGTTGTTTTTAGATAATGTCATTATTTCCATTCAATTCATATTTGATCATTCTATCATGCGTTAAGTTTGTCATCAAAATACTGACTTTTTGCATCTTATTTTGTAGGCGAACCATGTTCATGTTTATTTTTATTGTTCATATAAATTGCCATGAATGACAGGATGGAATGAACAGGATGGATGGGAGTTGTTGGACCCTCTACTTTTCAAAAGAAAAAAAAACTTCACACACACACTGTACGTGCACTTGCATTTGCATCTTTACATTATTACTTGATTGTGACCCTTCTAGTTAGAAAGGGGGACGACACTTTGGTTATGGGCTGATGTTGTGTCAGTTTCTTAGCCCATGGCCTCATGATGATCCCCCCGCTTGGATCACCAACCGATAGTGGCACCACCTCAGGGAGTGGGCTTAGGTTTGAAAATTTGTGAACTAAGGCTTCTTAGGAAGCATTAGTAAACCCTCAACCTCATGCTCATGTAGAAACCCTGCATAGTCGAATCTCTGCCGAATTTAAAACACACACGTCAATTTCAAAATCATGGAGGAAAGGGCAACTACTTTACTTTCCTTTATTCTTGTATATTCCCGTTGTTATAATACTTGTATAATATTCATGCATTCATACTTACTTTCTTATTGTGTTCTCTCTTCCCATACTCTATGCGTACACATACATGCATCAATGTCTCATCTCAAGGCAAGAGTTCCAAAATAACTCAAGTCATTGCATCTTCATGCACATGATCAACCCAAAGAGAGTGACACCAAGTTTAATTGTAAAAGTTGATAGTGGATGTTCCAAGAAAATTATTCCCTTCCCCCTATTAAAATGTATTTCAATTCTATTGTATTTAAACTCAAAAGCTCAATGTACCCTTCTACTTCTTGCGAATGAATATGTGAATGAACGTACATTTCCAATCAACGGTAAAGTATTTGCACATAGGGACAAACCACCTATCTTCTAAAAGTGAGCCAAATGCATCATGTTTAGTCCCCTTCTCAAAGAGTAAGGACACCCCTAGGACATACATTCTATAAAAACTTCCAAATCAATACACTAACTTATCTTTTGTTTCTTATCTTCTATCCTCCCCCCTCATCTCTAAGTACCAAGAAAATTGAAGGTAGAAGCCAGACAAGAACGGGGTCTTCTAAACCATTTATTTACTGTTATCATACTACTCACATGTTCACTTCCATTATGCTCATGCATCTATATCTATTCTAGGACAAGAGTTCCAAGAAACTCAAGTTAATGCATTCTCATGCATTTAATCAACCGTAGAGAGAAATCCAATCTCATGTTAATCAAACCTACCATAACTCCTAAGGGTTTCTCAACCCTAAGGATTCATGGTATGCACATAACCATATCTCAAAAGCGGCCCACATCTCTCTCTGTCCATAGAAGTGAGATTACCCAAACAAAGAAACATCAGCTGACCTATGCAGAAGAGGTATTGTATTGCACAAGGGGTAAAACCCCACCTTCAAGATGGACTTAGCATCATACCTAGATCCCCTCAGAGAAGGGGCCTCCATAGGACATACATTGCATAAAACCTTTAACTCCACATGCTAACTGCATTTTGTTTTTCTTTTTCTTTTTTCAGGCCTAAGAGCATAACCATACCTATGCGACCCCCCTACATCCCACTCTGTTCATAACTCATGCAAGGACTAGCCCAATTAGAAGACATGATCCACAAGAGAGATGGACCATCCATTCACAAAATTTCATATCTCAGCCAAGGCCTCAGCACCATGTTGCCATTCCACCCTATCCTCAAGCTCCTGAAGCAATCCTTGCGCAATCATATGTGGCATGTAGCAAATGGCGTGATTCACGAACCCGTTTGAGAAGCTTGTTTCAAAAAGGGGATTCATTTCAAACCTATCTCTTAGCTTTTAATTCAAATTTGAGCATGAAAATAATATCATCTAAATAGAAAAGGTTAAAAGTTCTCATGTTTATGTCATTTGTCTTAAGGCTCTCCATGAATGATGTTTTCCTCTTGGAATTTCTCTCTGAAATGTTTTACCCCGACTTAGAGGATGGGATAGCGCAAGCATCACCTTCAGCAGAAACAATCTTTGACTCCAAAAAAAGGGGAAAGAGAAGTAAAATGTACAGAGAAAGGGAAATACAGAAGGGTGAGAGACAAGGATCAATCATATAAACTCGTTAAAATCCAAAGAGTGACTTCTGAAGGGCATCCTAGCAAAGCAGCAAGTAGCTACACCTTCAAAAGGAAGATCAGCGCACATTGGCAAGCCTAGGATGATTAAATCTTTGAAAAAATAACAAAAATTAGAAAAACCAAAAAATATTTTGATAGTATTTGTCCTACATGTGCACAATCACTAAGGCAAATATTCAATTATGAACAAATTGATGTGCATGCTTGTTTGAGGTTAAATCTTTTTGTGCATGATTACTTGCATAAATTTTGTGTCAACGGTTTTGATGATCTTTATCATATTGGTGTTTCATATTTATTTTAATGCACACTTCTTAGAATATGGAATCTGCCTTTATGATCTATTTTAAATGGTTTTTCCATTGTTAAATATTTGCAGATTGTCTCATACCTAGATTGATTTTTTTTTTATTTTTTCTCTCATCACTTATGGAAAGGGCTACCAGTGAGTCTAAGTGCAGCTACCATTATTATGTGACAAGAGGGGAAGGCTACCTACTCGTGTATGAAAGTCGACATATTTTTACATTTCAATATTTCCATAATTGGAGAGATAGGGTTGGATTTCCAGAAAAAAAAAAAAAAGAAAAAAAAGAAAGAAAGAGCATGAGATCAAACAAGTTTGACTTCTAGGTGTGTTAATCCACGAGCTATTAAACATGGTATGCCATCCTAGATCACGCTTAAGGTCTATATTCTTATTAGTCTCAGTGAAGTTCATGTTTACACTACTACATTGTCGCTAATATGGTCTTCATCATCTCACAACCAATTATGCTTATTTTGTGTGGTTTCATGCATATTTGATGTTGATCTTTTCAAGTGAAGCTACATCTTGATATTTATAAATCTATATTTGCCCTACATTGATTGATCATGCCTTTATAGGGCCCTTATAATTTGGAGAAAAAAAAGAAGTTCAATAGCTCTACCCAAAAACTAGGCTTTCATGCCTTTCTTAATAGCTCTCAAGGTCTTCTCGAGCTGCGAAAGGAAACTACCTGTTGCTTTGCCAAAGGACAGTGCTGACTGTCACTCAAGTGTGTCCACTGATTCAAGAAAAGTCCTAGAAGAAACCGAGATGTCCACTAAAGAGAGTTTTTTCCTTCCAACAAGAGAGAAAGGGAAAACAAGTCAATGCATTAAATCTCGGAGAGTGGTGTAAGTCACCACCCCCCCCCCCCCCCCCCCCCCCCCCCCCCCCCCCCCCCCCCCCCCCCCCCCCCCCCCCCCACCCCCCCCCCCCCCCCATCCCCCCCCCCCAGCCCCCTCGGAAAGCTCAGATTGCTATAGCCAACAAGAAACACGAGAATAGGGCAACGACCCACCCCCAACCTCCCAATCAACCTTAATTCAACCTCTTTCAAACCATGAAACCTAGGGCAATACACTTCCCCAAAGGAGCATCATTATGCCAGACGGGGTGTCAGTTTAAGAAATATCAAGACATTAACCTTAGACTTCCCTAGAGGAGTATCATTCCGCTAGACGGAGTGTCAATTCAAGAAGTATCAAGACAGTGAACCTTGAACTTCCCTAGAGGAATATCGTTTTGCCAAATCGAACTCCAGTTTAAGAAGAATCAATTTCCCCAAAGGAGTATCATTCCGCCAAACAGAACGCTAGGCATTGAACATGCACCTCTCGAGAGGAATAACATTCCGCCAGACAGAACGCCATACATTGACCATAGGCCTCGTTAAAAGGCTACCTCAACCTCAAAAGGGCAATCTCAACATCTCCAACAGCCATCTGGGGAATCCTCTATAGTAGCCCTAGTGAGGCCACCCTCTCCTCATCAGTAGCACTAGTCCTCTACTCGACCAAAGCAGATCTCGTCATTGCCTCTTACGTAGATCATTGTCTCCCACAACAGCCAACCTGAAGACATGCCAGAAGAAAAGAAATATGATAAAATAGACAGGCAAGAGGTATGCATAAAACAAAATTCGAGTCAAAACGAATTTTCTATATATTTTGTCTTCAAAAGTTCAAATTTCGAGTCAAAATAAATTTTTTTATTCATTTTGTCTTCAAAAATTCAAGTTCCAAGCCAAAATGAATTTTCTACACGTGTGGCCTAACAAAATGAATTTTCCTACACGTTTTAACCAAGTTTCAAATCAAAATGATTTCTAAACTTTTCCCTTCAAAGTCTATTTTCAAAATCAATTCCTAGGTTTCTTAACCTTTTCCTTTCAAAAGTTTATCTCAAAATCAATTCTTGAGGTCTTTTAATATTCTCTTTCTAAAGTTATTTCAAAATCAAAATTTGAAATTAGTGTCAAAATCAAATTTCAAAGGTTTTATCCAAAATCAATTTCAAAGATTTTCTAAGCCTCTCCTTCAAAAGGTTTCTATTCCAAATTAAGTTGCAAGGTTTTCAAAACTCTTCTTTCCAAAGTTTTATCAATTCCTTAGTCAAACTCAATTCAAAGGTTTTCTAAAACTTTTTCCCTCAAAAAGTCTTACTCAAAATCAATCCTAAAAATTTTTAAAAGTTTTCAATCCTCAAAACTCTTCCTTCCAAATCTTTTATCAATTTCATGGTTTTCTAAATTCTATCTTCAAGAAACTCTATTTGAAATCCATTTCAAGGTTTTTTAAACTTTTTTCTTCAAAAAACCTTATTCGAGCACTAAAGGTTTCTAAACTTCTTCATCAAAAAAAAAAAAAAGTTTCATTCGAAGTCTATTTCAAGGTTTCCTAAACTCTTTCTCCAAAGAAGTCATATTCGAAATTAGTTTTGAAGGGTTTTCAAACTTTTCCTTTAAAAGTTTTTATCAATTTTTAGGTTTCCTTAAACCATTTCAACTTCTAATTCAAGGTTTTTTAAATTTTAGCCAAAATCCATTCCAAAGGTTGTCAAAATTTTCCTTCAAAAGTTTTTCTCAATTTTTAGGTTTCCCTAAATTTTTTCCTCAAAAGTTTTATCCAAAAATTAATTTCAAGATTTCCTAAACTTTTCTTCAAAAAGTTTTAAATTCTCCTAAGTTTTTCGAGCTCTTCTCTGCCAAAAAGGTCTCACTTTCAAGGGTTTTTATCTCTTTTTCATTTAAAAAGATTTCATTTCAAAGATTTTCAACTCTTTCATCATCTCGAAATTTTTTTCCAAAAAGGCCCCATTCTCAAGGGTTTTTATCTCTTTTTTCTTCAAAAATATTTTATTTTAAAAAAATATCTTCTAGGTTTTCTTAACTTTTTTCTTCAAAAAGTTTGATTTCAAAAATACCTTTCTAGGTTTCTAATCCCTTCCTTCAAAAAAGTTTCATTTGAAAATTATTTCCCCAGTTTTCCAAAACTTTTTCCTTCAAGAAGTTTAATCTTAAAAGTATTTCTCGAGTTTCCCGAGCTTTATCCTTCAAAAGCTCCATTCTCAAAAATGTTCCAAAGCTTTTCAAACTTTCTTCCTTAAAAAGTTTCATGCTCAAAACATTTTATAGGTTATTGGGCTTTTTCCTTCAAAAGTCCTATTTTTAAATTTTTTGGGTTTTCAAGCTTTCACCTCAAAAAGTCTACTTTCAAAATTCTAGGTTTTCAAAATTTTTCCTCAAAAGTTTCGTTCTAAGTTTCAAGGGATTTCCAAACCCCTCTAATTCAAATCCAAATCAATCCATTTTAGAAAGCAATTTCAAAATCATTTCAAAACAATCAACTTCAATTTCAAAATCTAGTTTTTAAAATTCCTAATTTCAAAAATCCAAACAATCTAGTTTTTAGATTCAAAGTTCCATGCCAACTTCAATCCCTTTGATTGCCTCGCAGTCAACATGAGATCCTTACTCTATCATTTTCTGCCTTCGAGTAGCAAATACAAAAAAAGAGGGGCAACTGTAAACACTCCAATTTTGCCCACTCGGCATTCTCTGGCCCGACCAGACCCACATTCAAGCATCACAAGCACATTCAAGCCAAAATCGACTTTCCAGACTCAATTCAGTTACTCAACCACTTCGTGGGCGGGCCCAATTGAAGAAAAATTACCAAAATACCCTTAGAGTATTATTCGGTCCAATTCCAGTTGGCACGTCTTCTTAAAAACGGCAACTCCCTATTTCAACTTTTATTTCAATTCTAATTCTAATCCAAGTCAATCAAACTCAATCTAGCCCATCTTTCGAAAAAATTGATTCCTCAAATGGTAAACCCATCCAGCATGGCACGTTTTTTGAGAAAGTACAAAATTTCTCAGAGCGATAAATCCCTTCATACTCGTCGACCGGAAAAGAACCCAAGCCTCGAGATGGTAGAGCGGTTAACTTCTAGCGTATACTAGATCGCCAATGTAAAATATCCGCTATTCGACACATCGATCAAGAAAGTATCTAAGGCCCCAAGACGATAAGACCATTCAGCAGCTTCCCGGGATCAGGCAGCCTCTAGAATGAATGCTAGCAATGCCCCCATGTCACAGTACCGAACACGCCTCCTGGCCGTAACACATTTATCGAAGGACGGGATACCCTTGAAAACCAAATTATCACACACTGTCAGAGTGATGGAAACACTCAAAACCCAGGTCAACACTAGTGCCTACTAGCCCACTCTGGTAAAAAATGACCAAACTGCCCCTTGGGTCCTATTGGTACGCTTCTTGAGAAAGTACCTAAGTCCTCATAGTGGTAACTCCACCTTTCCAATATTACTCCAAAGACAATCCAGCATGCTCAAGTGCCTTCTAATCGATTTCGGATCAATTCTGAAACCATCTACTCAAATGACCATTTTGCCCCTGAGCATCCGATTACCTCCAGGAACCACACCGACTCTGGGTATCAAACTGGTTTACCTTCTAGGGACACTTTTAATAGTATTCCCAACCTTCTAGTACCTTTTTGGACCATTCTGAGTCCATTCTAGCAAACTCAGTACGAAATGACCATTTTGCCCCTAATGGGTCGGTCGCCTCTTCCAACCATACCTACTCTGGATATCAAACTGGAAATCCTTCAGAGCACTCTTGATAGTATTTCTAACCTTCGAATCCAATACTGGTCAATTTCGAACCAGTTTCGGTGTTTCATTGCTCAAATGGCCATTTTGCCCCTAGAGGGCCAATCCCCTTTTTCAACCACACCGACTCTAATTACCAAACGGTTACCTTCGAGACACTCTTTTAGGGTTTTCGTCCATGCTCGAGCTTCTAGATCATTCTCGAACTTTTTGAAGAAACTCCTAGTGGAGCCAGGCTAAAAATTACATGGTAGTCACTAGAACAGGCACCCAAATCTTCTGCCTTGCGTCCCAAGGGTCAAAAGATCTTTTTCTTGCAGTGTCAAAAGTTTCCCAAAAGGACCGGCACCACTAGTAGTGACGCCAAGCCAAAAAATGGCCTAGCACCACTCCTAGTGGCGCCAAGCTTAAAAACCAACTGGCGCCACTACAACAGGCGCTAGTTCCCGATCCAATTGCCTATAAATACAGACCTCTTTCTGCGTAAAAAGGATTCACAAACTCAGTTCAGAAATGCTACCTCACTGAAAACAGGTTTCGAAACCCTAGTTTTCTCAGGTCTCCTTCAAACCCTAGCCTCCCAACACTCCATACACACAAACCCTAGCTTCTATACACTCCATAAACCTCCATTGAAGATCAAGTGCTGCGTGTTTAAAGCTCTCAAAGGGAAGCAAACAAAGCAATCAAAGTAAAGAAAAGACAAAGTAGGTTTTTTATTTAGTTTATACAATCCTCCCTCTAAACCCACTTAGGTTCTCTTCTATTTTAATCTCCATCTTCTACCTTCTAGGAAGGTCTTAGAGAGAATCACTATGCCAGGGATTTTTTTTTAGTTTCCCTTAAGATGGTGTGGGTCCGACCCCCTTGATTATGTGGTGAAGCTTAACATTGTATGTTCACGACCTTATTGCATTGTGGTTGTTATGTTCATACATTGTATTCAATATTACATTCAAAGTTGTTTTCAACCTTGCATCAAAGTTCTCTTTCAAAACTTGGATTCAAAACCTCCGCCTTTCAAACTTGTTTTCAAAACCACAACCCTAAGATGATTCTAGCCATTTCATGGTGAGGGGTGTTTCAGGAAAGTATTATATTTAAAATGACCATCAAAGTCTAAAGTTTGGATTCAAACCCTAAATTGTTTTTCAATAAATGACAATTTTATAATGATTCTAGCCATTCCATGGTTGGAGTTGCTTTAGGAAAGTGTTACATTCAAAGTAATCATCATGGTTCATATTTCAAACTCTTAGTTGCTTTCAAAATTACAATCTTAGAATGGTTCTAATTTTTTCATGGTTAAAATTGTTTTTAGAAAAGTGGGATATTTAAGAGACTTGTAAAAGTCTATACTCATACATTTCCAAAATAGTTTTTGCAAATCCACTTCATAAAAGCTCTTTCAAAGATCTACTTTCTAAAAACTCTTTTTCTTAAAGTCCAAGTCAAAACCCTAGAATCCGTGATTGGAAAACCCTAATTCGTTTCTTAAAATCATGACTTTCTATATGCATCAAGTCACAACTTTCCAAAACCTTTTCTTATAAAAAAAAAAATCTTAGATTTTCAAATTCAAGATTTCCAAAACTAAGCCTTCTAATTTCGAGCCAAATCACATCTTGTTCAAATAGGAAACCAAATCAAATCTTTCATTTTGGAAACTAAATCCAATCCTCTATTTTTTAAAATAAAATTCAATCATTTGCTTTAAGAAATAGAAATCAAATCTTTCCTAATTTCAATATTTCTAAATTCCAAAATTTTCTTTTTCAAAACTTTGCAAAAACAAAACTTTTCTTTTTCAATTGAAATCCAATCTTTTCAAATTCATATGCTTTGCATAAATCCTAGGTCTTAGGATTGCCAAAATCCCAAGTTACCTTAATCCTAGGTCAAACTTTTTCAAACTCAACTTTCTAATTTTAACTTTTCAAATCTTTCCAAATCCTAACTTTTCTAATTTCAAACTTTCAAATCTTATTTCCAAATTTCAAATCTTTCTAAGTTCAAAGCGCTCTTAAATCAAGATTTTCCTAAAATGGATCTTTCTAAAGTCAAATCTTCCAAAATTAGTTCTTTTCTAAGATTAAAACTTTTCTAAGATGGAACTTTTCTAATTTGAAACTTTTCTAATTCGAGACTTTCCTGAAATCAAATTTTCTAAAGTCAAACTTTTCAAATCAAGTCCTTCCAATTTAATTGCATGCTTCAACCCTAGTTTACCTAAGTCCTAGGATCTCTAAACCTAAGTTCAACACCTAACCCTAAGTTAGGGAGTTTCAACTCTTTTCTAAATCAAAATGGTTTTCAAACTCCAATTCAAGTCAAGATGATTACAAAATTCAATTCAATCTTTCCAAATCAAAGTCAGTTTCAACTCCAAGTTCAATTTGAAATCCTCCAATCAAAGTTCAAAATCAAACCTTTTCAAGTCAAACTTTTCAAAGACCCCAAAGTGTTTATTTTTAATCGGACCTCGAGTCCAAACTACAACTGACCTGATTCCCAACAAAAAGATACGCAGGTAACCCTCATAGGTGCAGTCACAATCTTTTTCAAGTTTTCAATTTCAAAACCTTTTTCAAGATTCCAATTCTATAACATTTTTCAAGTTTTTAATTTCCACAACATTTTTCAAACTTCAAATCCCCTTTTCAAATTTATTTTCAAAATCAAATCATTTTCTTACACTTGTATGTCATGCATCATATCAAACATTTTTCTAAAATTCTTTTCAAAGTAGATAGTATTGGACATTTGTTTATTGGAGATTCTAAATGAGCGAACACAGGGTAGAAAGACATTTATGTACCAAAAGGACAGGATAGGGTGATAGCCTAGTATGTAACCAACCCCCCAACCATGAATCACTATTTTTGAAAGACCAAAACCAGAGTTATTTTTCAAAAAGGGCTTCACATTTTTCAAAATTGCCAAACAACTTGTTTTCCAAAAAAAAAAAAACTCTCTTTAGAAAGTTTTCAAAACCTTTTAAAAAACCCTAAGTTTAGTCTTTGAACTTTCCTTAGTTTAGGTGACCTAACTCACTTTAATCAAGTTAGGTGGTGACTCCACATCTTTTCCAAAAGCCTTTATTCAAATCAATTTTCAATTCAAACCTAGTCGCAACTTAGTCACACTTGTCCTTCCAGGAGTATGAGTTCTAACGACAGAGTACCATACATTTTTTCCCCCGTTCTCGACTGCAAAAAAATCGAGGCGCAACAAACTTGATTTACAAGATTCTGCCTCAGATATGGAATAAGCCTTTATTTAAGTGACCCCCAAAGTTAGGAGGAGATCCTCCTACCCAAGACCAGAGGAAATTATGCTTTTACCACAAGAAAAAGGGGCATCAGACAGAAAACTGCCAAAATCGCAAGAACCACTTGGAGGAATTGGCAAAAGCTGGTTATCTTGACCAGTACATCAACCAGGAGAAGACGAAGTAGGTGGTTGAGCAGACAAGGCAGGAATTCATCCCCTAGAAAGAAGCTAGAACAGAACCAGCCTGGGTAATCAATATCCTCCATGGACTGGCGAAGTCAATAGCAGTAGACCCTCACAGATACTGGGCTGAGATCCAGAAAACTGTGCATCTTAGGGTGGTAATACTGTTGGAACCTCCAAACAAAAAGGCTAAGGTCGACAGTAGTCCTGAGGTCATAACCTTCATTAACGATGACTTGGTTGGAGTACAACTGTCCACAATGATGCGCTGGTGGTAACACTACGATTGGGGGATTACGATGTAAAAAGGATGCTGGTTGATTAGGGAAGTTCCTCCGAAGTCATATACTACGACCTTTTCAAAAAATTGGGATTGAAGGATTTCGATCTCCAACCATCTTTGAACCCTTTAATCAGATTCAGCTCAGACCCAGTCTGGCTGCTGAAAAAGGTAACAATCCTATTAACTGCGGGAGGGATCATTATTCAAACAAAGTTCCTGGTGGTCAATGTGCCCTCCCCCTACAACACAAACATGGGTCGGACATGGTTTCACCTCCTGAAGGTCATATTGTCTACCTACTGTAAGCACTCTATTTTCACCCGCTTGGCAATCTCCAGCCTGACCAGATCCAATTTTCGAACATCACAATACATACGAGCTCAAGACGGGTCTTTCAAACTCAGATCCAATCAACTAGTCGCTTCTTGGACCCACAAGGCCCAATTGAAGCTGTAAAGACCATTATGCCCATAGGCATTCCAGGCAACTTTCCAAGACCGGGCAGTCTCAGGAACCAATGCCATCCAAGTAGCTTCCCGAAATCAGGCGATCTCGGGGACCAACACCTTATCAAATTTCAGATGATTCATTTCTAGCTCCTGCTAGCCCGCCAATGTAGAATGTCCGTTATTTGGTAGTTTTCCAAGACCAGGCGTTCTCAGAAACCAATACCACCCTATAAGTAGATCTTTGAGATCGGGCGATCTCAGGGACCAACACCGCACAGGTTGTTTTTTAACACCGGGCGGTCTCGAGAACCAACATCTAGGTCAACATCAGCGCCTACTAGCCTGTCTCGTTGAAAGATAACCAAACCTACCCCTTGAGCCTCTGAGCACGTTATGAGAAAGCTCAAAATCTCTCAAGACGATAAGTCCATCTTTCCAAAGTGATCCTAAATAGTTAGGCATACTCAACACACCATCTCGTCCAATTTTGGTCCCACTCCGATCAACTTCAATTAAATGACCGTTTTGCCCCTAGCGATACAAACACACCCCAAAACTACACTAATCCTACAATATTGAACAACGGGTCCCATCACACACCCCTATTTAACCCGAGGTGAACCTCATGACACTAAACACTCTTGACTCAACAAAATTCCCCTTGGAGCATCTCGCAGACGTTTCGCCAATATTGCCTTTTCTCCCAGTTCCCTGGTTATAACGTACCGTCAAATGACTTGAGAAATACGTAAACTAGGGAATTTCCAAAAGCACGTTCATAGGTCTTTCCATCAATACAACTCAATCGGATAGATCGCTTCCCAAAGCCTCTCATCGCATGGCTTAAAAACTGCTACTTTCAGTAACCCCCAGAGCGTCTCACAGATACTCCACCAAGATTGACTTGTTCACCAATTCCTTGATTATAACGCACCCTCAAACGACTTGAGAAATGCGTAAATTAGGAAATTCTCGAAAGTATTTCCAGAGCACTTTCTCTCGGTATAGTCTAATAAGAGAGATCGCTTCTCGAAGGCCTCGATTATGCAACACACAAACAACTACTTTTGAACCCCCACAGAGCGTATCACAGACGCTCAGTAAAAATGTGATTTTATGCACACTTTTCGAGACGATATCTCGCACTTCCAAATAACTTTTAAGCTTTTCAAAAACTCAAAAGTTCATGAAAAACATTAGAACAACACCATGAATGCAACCGATTTTCTCGAAACCTTCTCGGTTAGCGCAATTATCGATGCAAAGTTTAAACAAACACTCTCGGCAATGGAGCGTATGCTACATGTGCCCAAATTTTGATGAGATCGATCAAACTTCGCTTAGCCCTTAATATTTAGCCAGTACAATGGGTGTCACGTGGCAAACTGCCAATGGAACAGTACCAGCGCATATAGCACATGCGCCAGGGCAAATTTTGCCCAGCCGCATGTACTATATGTGTCAGGTCTCTCCAAAATTGCCTATAAATATAGGTATCCACATTTGCATATTCCAGAATAAAAAATTGTAACGAAACACTGCACAAACAACTCTAGAAATTTGAAACCCTCCATATATCTCTCCCCTCCAAACACTTAGGTTGTATTCCACCTCACTTTAGCCTATACACCTCACTTACAAGGCCCTCCATGCCATAGAAGACCTTATTCCGGCACCTCCCAAGGCCATCCATGCTCAAAGCAAAGCATTGAAGGAAGTTTGAGAGTGTTTGAAGGCAAAGGTGGTATTTCCTTTTACATTTTTATCATCCCCCACTCCTCTCTTCTCCCTCCTATCCTACTTAGGCTATTCTCTATTTTAATCCCCATCTTCTACCCCCCATTCCTGCATGCTTGAGACAAGAGAGCTTATAGCTCATGCCTAGAGGAAAGTTAGTGAGAGCCATCGGGTAGGGGGATCTCTCACTAGCTTACTTTAAGATGTATGGCTTTGGAGCACCTTGATTATATGGTGTGACACCCCTAGCCTTGTATGAATTCATGACCCCTTTTTGCATATGACTATCTTGTTCATGTTTTGTATGCTTGGCTTTATTTTCATGTTTACAATCATGTTTTCCAAAATTTACACCATCCCCATTTTTATGTCATTTTAAAGCTCCTTATTCCAATGTTCTCTTAAAAAGTGGTTCTAAGAGTTGGTCTCTTGAAGTCTAAGACAAGACCTTAAGTAATCATGCCTTAAAAAAGCTGTCCATTAACCCTTAACTCACATCCTTGCATCCTTGCATTTCAATTTGCATAAAATTGATCTTCAAACTTATCGATTTCTAAGGTTTCTATTCTTATAAGTCTAGTGGTTGGAATGGCCCCATAGAACCTTCTCTTGAGTGGTCTCTCTTATCATTGGCCATAGGAACCCGAACTTGTTAGAATGGTTTCCCCTTATAAAAATAGTTTTCAAAACCTTCCTCTTAAACATGATTTTCAAAAGTTCATTATCTCCACCTTTGCATTGAAAACAGTTTTCCAAAAGTTGTCATTATTATAGTGATTTTTAAAGTTCCTACTCTTTCAAGATAAAAGTTTATAATGGTCCTATAAAAACCCTCTTCGGAATAGTTTTCAAACATCAACCATATAAACTATATACTTGACTAGAGTCAATTTTCATGGAAATAGTCTTCAAAAGGGTTGTTTAAAAAAGTCCTTTGCATACCATGACTTGTTTTCCAAAACCCATTTCAAAAATGCATAAAACCAACCCTCCAAAACGATTAGGTTCAAAACCTAGTCTAAAACCATCTTTCAACCTTAGGTTAACTTGACCCTAAGACAACCAAACCCTAAACTAACCTAACCCTAGTTAGTTAACCCTAGGCTAGCTTGACCCTAGGACAACCAAACTCCAGGTTAACCTAACCTTAGCTAACTGAACCTAGACCACCTTAACCCTAGGCTAACCTAACCCAAGTTAGTTAACCATAGGTCACCCTAACCTTAGTTATCCAACCCTAGGTTAACCTAACCTGAGTTAGTTAACCACAGGTCAACCCAACCAAGATTAGTAAGCTTCAAGATGCCAATTCAAGGATCCCTTTTCAAATAATCTTTCAACTCAAAAACCATCCTACTCTCTTAAGATTTTCAAGAGTCAACTCCAAAACCTTTTCAAATATCCCCATACTCTATTTTCAAAAAAAAAAAAGTGTTTCCAATAAGTTCTCTTAAACTTGTCTCAACTAAGATGGCTAGACACTCAATGTTTTTCAAAAACCATTTTCAAAATGATTTCAAGAACTCGCAACCCTAAGGTTTCTCTACCCCTTTTATGGTTAGGGATTCCAAGGGAAGGTGATACATTAGGTACAACTTTCTAGGTTGTCTATATTAGGGTTCCAAAACCCTAAGTGCTTTCAAAAACACTTTTAAAAAATGCTTCTCAAACATCATATTCTTGAAGCAACCCTAATCCACCCATGGTTAGGATAATTCAAGTGTAAGTGAGACATTCAAGAAGGGTTCCATAACCCAAAAGTTTAAAAAAAAAAATAAAAAAAAAGGGAAGTTTCTAGCCCCCTTTTTCAAACATGTCTTCAAAAACTCATAACCCAAAGGAATTTAGTTCTTCAATGACTAACCTCATAAAGGGAGATGAAACATTAAACGTGCCTTTCATAAGGTATATGAGAACTATTTTCAAGACTCATTTTGAGACAAGTCCATTAGAGCTCTTATGAGTCCAAATCTAATTCTCAAGTCCATAACCAAGTTCTCAAAACTTTCAAAACTCTCATGAGTTATGTTCAAAACATTTCAAGACACTTCAAAATCCCATTTCAAAGAGCGCTTTCAAAAACCTTCAAGTTCTATTCGAAAAACACTCCAACATCTTATTTCAAATCAAAATTCTGAAGTCCTCTTTTCCAAAGGTCACAAAGTGTCTTTCAACCTTTCCAAAGACCTCAAAGTGTCTTCAAAACTTTTCAATGGCCTCAGTGCGCCTATTTTCCATCGGGCTCTTGCCCAAACTATGAATGACCTGATTCTCGCCAAATGAGATACGTAGGCAACTTGAAATGGTGCAGTCATAACCCTTATTTCAATCCAAATCTTATTTGTAAAAGTTTCTATCAACTCAAGATTTCTATCTAACATTTTCTCAAAACTTCCATATTTTTAAATACCTTTCTCAAAACTTACATCATGCATCATTCACCTAACAAGTGATGACCAAAACCCGTTTTCAAAACTCTAAAGTGAATATTAAGTGGATAATAGTAGCCGGGTGTTCAAGTGAGTGAATTAAGGGTGATTAGACATGTAGGTACCGAAAGGGCGAGATAGGGTAATGATCTTAGGATATCTTCTCTACACGTAACCAACCCCCGGAACATAAATTTCTATTTTCGAAAGACCAAAATGGAGTTATTTTCAAAAAGGGCTTAAAACTTTTCAAAGGTTTCCAAACAACCTATTTTCCTTAAAAACTCTCTCTTGGGAAAGTTTTCTAAAACCTTTTTCTAAAAACCCTAAGTGTAATCTCTGGATTATACTTAGTTTTAGGTGACCTAACTCACCTTGATCAAGTTAGGTGGCGACTCCTATTTTTCTAAAAAAATCCCTTAATCAAATCTATTTCAAGATCAAACCTAGTCGCACTCGTCCTTCTAAGAGGATGAGTTCTAATGACAGAGTTCCGTGCTTTTTTCCCGAGTCGAAAAGACTTGGTTAAAAACCGGGGCGGGACAGTTGATGACTCCACTGGGGACTCACTTAGTGGGTTAGGCCATTATCATGTCTCTCCACCTTTCACTCAACCAGAGTCTCCGGTTACTTTGTCCAGTTTTATCCACTTTTCAAATTTTTTGAGTTTCCAAAATGTCTTTCAAATAAGTGTCATCACTTGCATTCATTGCTTACATTTATGCTCTTGCATTGACCATCCATTTTATCTTGCATCGAGTTTTTCAAAAAGTTACTAACTCTTCTCATTTTTCTTTTGTAGGTGAACCTTTGTTCACATTTTATTTTATGTCATAATTAACTGCCATGCATGTGATGAATAAATTGGATGTGTTGTGTGTTGGTGGGCCCTTTCCTCCATTTTCGAAAACTCCACATACACATGGTTCACTCACTTCCATTTACATTTTGCATATATTACCTGGTTACTATCCTTCTAAATAGAAGGGGGAGCAATATATTGATTGTGGGCAAATGCTGTGTCAGTTTCTCAACCTACGGTCTCTTGATAGTTCCCCTGCTTGAACCACCAATCAAAGATGGAGTTTACCCTTTCGGGGCTAGACACCGGAGGTTTGATGGTTCGGGAACCAAGCTTTTCAGGAAGCATTAATAAACCCCACCCTCATGCTCATGTAGCACCCCATGCATAGCTAAATCTCGGTCGAATTTAGGACACGCGCGTCAATTTCAAAATCGAGGAAAGGGCGACTGCTTTACTTTCCTTTATATTCTATTCAATTCATGATGTTATGCTACTTAATTTTTGTCATTATGTTATGTATATATCTTTTCACATCATAACTATTCATGCATCCGTATTCATTTCAAGACAAGAGTTCCCAAAGTAACTCAAGTCATTGCATCCCCATGCATCTAATTAACCCTTAGAGAAAGGCCCAAAGACCTTCTCACTCAAATCAAGCCAATCAATACTCCTAAGGGTACCAAGATACCCTAAAGATTCAAGGCACACATCAAAGTCGTCTTATAAGAGGGGCCCTAATCCCTCTTCACTCACGGAAATAGGGCTGCTAGGAAGACAAAAGGGCAATTCAAAATCAAGATTTCTCACTAACTTCCATTCAAAAAGGTGAATCCGAAGACTCAAGAGTAGTTCAGGATCCTAAATGTAAAGACGGAATAGGCCAAAATCCCAAGGAAGATGTTCCCCCTTTCCCATTTCAATGTATTTTTGAAAAATTCTATGTACAAAGAGAATTCATCTCAATAAAATTGTTATTTCTGTTGAATGAATGAAAGTATGAATGAATGGCCACAGGTGCAGGTATAGTATTGCATAACAGGGGCAGGGCCCTATCTCCAAAATTTAAGCCAAAGCATCATGCTTAGTTCCCCTCGAAAGGCAGAGGCATCCCTAAGTCATGCATTGCATAAAATCTTTCTAATCCAGAACCTAACATATGATCCCTTTCTTGTTTTTTCTTATTTTCTATTCCCCCTCGTCTCATCAAAAGACTAGTAATAGTGTTCAGTGAGACTGCTTGCATTTTAGGTCATCATTGCTCCCAGAAAAGGAAAAAGAGGAACACGAGTGCTTCTATACTCCGAACACCAGTCTTCACCCTAAAACGAGTAACACAAATGACAAGTGAAGGCAACACCCTTGATCAACATAACAACCCGGTGATATGCGAGGAAGTGAATGAGATGAAGGCAAAAATAGACGAAATGTTCAAGCTCGTACAACTGATGGCCTTCAAAGGACCTATCGTGAATCCATCAGCCTCAACGTCCTACCCCAAAGAAACTAAAGCTATCCCACTAGGGGTTGTCCTGCAAACTGACAATACAGGGAAGAACAAAGAACTCCCCAAAGCGGTGCACATTGAAGAAGGAGAAGAAGACAACCCTGAAACCATCCTGTTAACCACTACATCAAAGAAGGAAAACTTGGATCCTCTCGATCTTAAGATACAGGGGTTAGAAGAGTCCTTGCGTAGCCTGCAAGGTCAAGACACCTTCAGTGGGACATCTTATGATGAACTATGCTTCTTTCCCAATCATCTAAGGCCACCCAAATTCAAGATGCCCGATTTCCAAAAGTATGATAGAAGTGGGGATCCCGTGGCTCATTTGAGACTATATGCAGGCACATTAAGCGATCATGGAAATGACCCCAAGCTCCTAATGCAGCTATTTCAGCATAGCCTAACTGGGCCCGCCCTACAATGGTTCGCCCGTTTAGACTTGAGGAAGATAACGACCTGGAACGAATTGGTCATGGCCTTTCGGTCCCAATACCGACACAACAGTGACCTCACCATGGATAGGTGTGCCTTGATGATGATGACCCGAGGGGAGAAATAAAGTTTCAAGAGCTATGCTTTAAGATGGAGGGAGACAGCTGCTCAAGTCAACCCCCCGCTAGTGGAAAAAGAGTATGTACAGTTGTTTGTAAACACCTTCCAAGGCCTATATTATGAATGCTTATGCCTGAGCATTGGGAAGAGTTTCTCCGAGCTGATAATGCAAAGGGAAATGATCGAGAATGGATTGAAAACTGGCAGAATCGTGGACCCTTATGCCAAGACTAGTGAAGAATTCGCAAATGCGGCTAAGAAAGTAGCAACCACTCGAGGTACTAGGAAGAAAGAGGGAGAGGTATCTGCCATCCTACCAACACAACAGCAGCCATACTATCCCCAATATCAAGCTCGACCACAACCATTTGCTCCTATCGTCAACATTCCTGTTGCTAATGTCCAAGCACCTGCTCCTGGACTTGTTGTAGCTCGACCATACCTCCACCCTAACAAAAATAGTCGGCAAAATCGAGAATTCACTCACTTGGCATGCACTCAAATAGAGGCTTACCATGAGCTCCTCAAAGCCAAGCACCTAAACCCTATACCCCCGCGGCTGTTGCCGAGCCCATTGCCTCCAACTTTCAATCCTGCCCTTACTTGTGAATATCATTCTGGGGGACAAGGGCATGACACAGAGTTCTCTTTTCCTTGAAGCATAAAATCCTAGACCTTATTGATAGTAAGGTCATCAACACCCAAGAAGTAAAACCAGCCCCTACGTCTAATGTCACGGTAAATCTCTTACCGGATCATGTCGTCAATAACATCACGGAGGGGGAGGCAGACCCAGATAGTATCATAGTTGTAGAATATTTCGAGGGAGAATCAAATGCCAAAGAAGAAAGTGATTAGGAAGAGGAGCTACCGTCATGCCCTACCTATCTTTATAATGAAAGTGGAGAGCAAGATCCCCTTGACTGGCCTGTGGAAGAGCCCATGGAAGACATTCCCATTAATACTGTGCCTGCCGACGGTTAGGGAGAAGAATTTTGGTACCCTAGATATGCTGGGGCTGAGCACCACCTAAGAGAGGATCTCTTCAATTATGAGGATATGGGCTGGGGCATCGATGAGCCAAGAATACCAAACCCACCGTTCGAGTTCAGCGAAGGTGATCTGGATAGCCTGTTTGCTGAAATCAACTAAGAGGAAGCTGAAAAAGAGAAAATTAAGGAAAAGCCACTGCAAGTCCCGCAAGAAAGCCTAGGCACAAAACCCTAAGAAGCTGAGCAAAAGAAAACCATCCAACCAAAGGAAAGCCATCAGGGATCCCAAGATGGGATGTTCAACCTTAACGACCCAGCTGGAAAAGGGAAAAGAAAAGAAAGCCTCCCCGCCTCTACCATTCTACAGTCAGTGCGTCAATCCGTCCAGCGCAACCGAGTGAGGAAGTTGGCGGATGGAGCCTGAAGAAGGCAGGCGTGACCCTGAAGCCCACCTGAGAAAGTGACTACCAAAGGGATGTTCTTTTTTTCAAACTTTGCATTTACTTTCCATTAATCTTGTCTTTGTTAAATTATACTTCTAATTCTAATTTTTGTTAATCAAGAGCTTGTCATGTACACAAAACCTTTGAAATGAAAGAAAAAGAATTTGAAGTTTACATTTATCATCTTCCGTACTTGTCTTTTCTTAGAAATTTTTCCTTTTCATTGTTATGCCTTGAATTGAAAAGGGCGATAGTACGCGCATCGTCACCTATGGGAACCAATTCTGACCCAAACAGAGGAGACACTGAAGAAAGGAAAGGAAGAGAGCGGATCACAGAAAAAGGTGGCACTTGAAGGATGTCATGACAAAGCAGCCGGCCCTCGAAAGGAAGAGAAGCCATCATTTCAAAATTTCCTAAATAGAAAAGCAATTCCTTTGAACAGCCCACTCAAGCCATAAGTGATTTTCATTCAAACACCCTAACCAGGAACCACCCCCCACACTAGGGCAAGCACGAGTAACAGAATGATTAAACTAACACTTACTTATCTCAAACGATGATGCTAAAGTTCAAAGATTGAACTTCATAGACTAAGCAATCTTATCTGAAAGGAAGAGGGGTCATCTATTCTTCTACCATACAGTTAAAAGAATCCCCTTTGAAAGACTTATTTTGAGCCAAATCACATTCCTTCGGCAAACCCGTCCTGGTGATTATCGCCCACAATAGGTGAAAGTAAATTTGGAAAGAAAAAGGAGGAAAAGGGAACGTGACGTGAAAGAAAGCTTCCTCATACATTGAAAGAAGGAGAAAACAATGCAATATCGAAAAAAAAGGGAGATGAATGAATAATGAGATGCCTCGAGAAATCAGCAGACTATGCAAATAGTAGTGTTGGGGCAAAATAAAGGGAAACAATAAACCCTACGTGGGTAAAATTTAGTGCAAAAAAACAATAAATAGCCAAAAAGGAAAAATTGACAGGGAAAAGACCCAAAGAAGAAGAAGTGCTGAAAGAGTGAGCAACGGTCTATGATAAACCCCAAGAAAAGTGCAACACCTTAAGCCTTTAATACTCTTCCTTTCAAAAACCACATAACCTAGCCACACTACAACCCAAGGAAAAGTCATCTCAGATAAGGGAAGATTGCATAGTCCAAACAAGTTCAAAAGAAAATGGCGACATTTGAAAAAGAAAGGTGAACAAAATAACAGAAGCTTACTCAAGGTGGTTTTGGTTCATGTCACCTCCACTAGGGAATAGAGAAATTATTTCAGCCATCATACCCTTCATTTTTTACCCTTAACCGAGCCTACATTATGGTTCAAAGAAAAGCCTTCTCGGATTAAGGATGGAAACTACCCACCCCTTTACTGAAGGCTACTTCGGTTGTCGCCATGAGAGTCCACTAGTTCAGATGTGAGGTCCCCAAGAGGATACCGAGCAAGTTACAGGTTTTCCCCTTTTCGAATAAGAGAGAAGAGAGATAGGTCCGAAAATGGAAATCCTGAGAATGGGGCAACTACTATCTCATCATGATAAGAAAAGGGCATAACAAAGAAGGGAATCTTCGAGGAAAGAGCAAAAGTCCAAAATGACCAGCCCTCGGTGGATAATCGGTTAAACCCAAAAAAAAAAAACAAAAATTTTAAGCCCACCTCTAGGCCTGTTTCGTAAAATTGTGTATATTTGTGTGCTTTGCCTGAATCCAATACATACGATAAAGCACCCACATTTTTCACATCTGTTTAAAACTCGTACACACCCACCCTTCCTTGTGTATGTTATGATTCCTGCATTCTTATGTTTACACATCTGCTCTTTTTGTTTCAACATGCATATATTCAAGGTAAGACTAAAAAGAAAAGCCAATCATCATCCCATGCAAAGAAAAGTAATAATATATATAGAATCTTCATACAATCATCATCCACAAGGGCCAACACATGGCCTCAAAACATAAACAATGATGTCGGTTTAACAAAAGCTACAACTATGTCAGCGGGAGGAAAAAGGCACCTCAGGGAGCGGGGTCATCATCCAAGTCAAAGTTACCAGTGTCCAACACATATGGAGAAGGCTGGCTGGAGGAAGCTCCAGCGCATAAGGGCCCTGACTAGGAAAAAAAAGAGTAAAGAAGACACAGCATTAGAATGTAGAAGATGCATAAGGAACATGAAAAATAAATCGTAAATAGCATACCCAGCGGCCTCCATCAAAGATATACAAGCAGTCAGAGCCTCCACCCCAGCACGATACTAATGTCGCACCTGGCAAATTGCTAAGTACTCCTCCTCGGAAACAAAGCCCTAGGCTCGACGCCATAACTCAACTACCTCATGGCTGGCCACCTACCCTCCAACTACTAGATCCAGCTGAGTAAAGGTGCCAAAAGACCTCGCCCTGAAGTGAGCCTCGTAGTCTACACTAGGTGGAAAGAGGAAGCGGTCACCGGGCACCCCAACTACATAAGGAATTTTAGCCCCAGTTTAATAAAATCCAAACATATATTAGGGAGTATCCATGGCAGCACGGAAGTCGGTATGTAGCTATCGTCAATGACGCTCACCCAAGTACATCTCCTATGAAAAAGGCCCCGGAAGGTGACTCGCGACATAGACAAAAGAATGAGAACCCTCATGATAGCATACTGAGAAGATCGGAAGAAAGGCACCCAAGACACATCCTGGGGTCTCAACAGCTCTAGGTTAGCCCGAAGGACAACAAAGTCTGTAAGTAGGGACCGCTAGACCACCTAATGTCTGGCCCACCTCATGGCCTGCCAAAATGTATCAGCAGCTAGTACCTCTAGCCGGCGAATAGGCAGATACTCATAACTCCACCATATCAAAAACAGCCAAAAACCCATTAAGCTCCCTCATGCCCGGATGTCCTCACTCTCATCCCTCGTAAGAAATTGGCAAAAGTGAAGGCGCCCTAATCCACAAAGTCCAATGCATCTAAGTCTGCCGCCAGGCTCACTAATGGTAAAGGAATTATCGACTTATTATTGTTGCAAAAGTAACTAAAGACGATATATAATACTAGCCAGCGCCTCATGATGACCTGATCAGCCGAGGAAGGCTCAAGTGCGAAAGCTGTCTCTACTAGACACAAAAGTGAAGCCAAAAAACTTGAGCCCATAATCCCCAGTAAACCCAAAAGAAATTGAGCCTCATCAATAGTCACAGCCCATAGGGATATCAGGATACCTCCAAAGACAAGCCCGTAATCATAGTCCAGTCAACAAGAGTAGGCCCCAGCTCAAAGCCTACCAAATGAACAGTCCCTATCTCCCCAAATCACCGCTCCAGTTGCCCGAACGCTAACCAGTGATCAACTCTGTCCGTCTCAAGTGTCATAACGGCACCAAAGCCAATACGGTGAAGGAAGTCCTAATAGGATGGGGCCGATGCTGCATAGCTCTCAAGGCCTAGATACTAGCCCCTCTAAATGAACTATGAGTCAATGACGACATCCGACCATTATACGAGTACAAGCTCGGGTGGTAAGCCAAGTCTCGCAGTGGTGGGACGTCAGGGATCGCTAACTGATCATCTGTGAAGGAAGTATCCCTCCGTCTATCCCGAATGGATGCCATGCCACATCCTATCCGTGCGTCAACTACTGAATCGACGTCATCCTCAACTCTCTCGTCCGAGGCAACCGAGGGCTGTCCCATCGCAGACCTTCCACTAGAGACCGTCCTGCTCATAGACCGCTAAGTCTGACTCTACCACCATGGGCTAAACCACTCTCGTTGCCTCTACCCTCCTCTGGCTCGATCCACGGTGCCTCCTGCCAGAATCATCACCACCTGCCTCCGACATCCTGAAAAAGCAACGACATGCAGAAAGTTGATCAGCCACAAGGATACGCATGAAAAGTAAAAAGATATATATATACAAAAAAAAAAAGAGAAAAAGAAAAAAGAAGAAAGGAGAAAAAAGCAAAAAAAAGGGGGGGGGGGGGGGGGGGGGGGGGGGGGGGGGGGGGGGGGAAAAAAAAAAAAAAAAGAAACCAAAAAAAGTTTTTCCAGCGATTTATCAAGCTTTTTCCTCAAAAAGTTTTGTTTCAAAATTTTTAAACTGGTTTTCCCCAGGTTTTCATCCTCAAAAGCCCTGTTTCAATGATTTTCCAGCGATTTTCCTGAGCTTTTTTTCCTCAAAAAGTCTCATTTCAAAATTTTCAAACCGGTTTCTCAGGTTTTCATCCTTAGAAGCCCTGTTTCAAAGATTTTCCAGTGGTTTACCAAGCTTTTTCCTTAAAAAAGATTCGTTTCAAAAGTATCAAAACCGATTTCCTGAGCTTTCTCCTCAAAAGCTTTGTTTCAAAGTTTCTATGGTTTTCCTGAGCTTTTTCCTCAAAAAGTCTCATTTGAAAATTTTCAAACCAGTTTTTTGGGCTTTCCCCTCTAAAAGCCCTATTTCAAAGTATTTTCTGGCAGTTTCCTGGGCTTTCCTCAAAAAAGTTCTGTTTCAAAGTTTTGAGCCGGTTTCCCGGGCTTTCTCCTTCAAAAGCCCAGTTCTAAAAAATAACTGCTTTTATAAGCATTTTGGAATTGGGCATTCAATTTCAAAATGATCAATACTTTTTGAAAATTTCGGTAGGGTTCCACCTTAAAAAGTCATTTCCCCAAAATTCAACAAGTCGTAAACACAATCCCAAGGCCTCCCGAGCCTTCAATCACGTCAATCAAAACAATCTTATTCTCCGCAATACGCGACCCATTCTTAAACACAATTTTTAAGTCAACTTGTTCGGTTTTCCAAACTTCCCGGTTTCGTTTTTGTTTCCAAAAATTTCAAAAAATTCTTAGAACATTTAAGAATATCCCCACAATTTTCTAAAATCGTCCTACAAATTTCGGCCTTCAGTAGGATCAATTTCTAATTTTTCCCATTTTTCCTAACTTTCAAAAATTCAAAAATTTAAAATTTTTCAAAAAATTACAAAACTTCCTACGACTATTCTATACATTTTTCTAACACACTCAGTACAAAAATCACGTACAAACAAGCAAAACCCAAGCCTACAAGGGAGATTTTCGAAACCCTGCAGGAAACCCTTTTACAAAACATGCAAAATCACCCCAAACACACTCAAATTTCAACCAAATCGCAAAAAAAATCTGCCCATTGCGTTCTAAACATCCTAAAACATAGATTTACACTAACCATTTGTAAAAAACGGATACACATGCATTGAAATTGATGAAGTTTCAAAAAACTAACCTTTGAGTTTTCCAGTGAGAATCCGACGATAATAACGACTTTCAGCAAGCACCCGACGTCTCCCGACATTTCCCCAATGATCCCCTATCGAACTCTTTCGACAATTCTTGGAGAAATTCTCATATTACTCTCCAAAACCCAAAACCCATAACGACAAACCCGAACCTGCTATGTTTTAAAACTCATGGCCTAGTGCATGAAGCAGATGCACCAGAAGAAAATTCCAACCAGTGCATGTGCTACATGCCCCAGGGTTCTCTAAGACCAGGCGTATGTGTTACACGTGCCCGGCGCTTCAGCTTCCCGTCAAAACCAACTTTCAATCCTCCAAGTGTCAAAAATCATTTTCGAGGCCTTCAAAAGCCAAAAATCAAGCTTTCCAAAAATTTATTTTCAAACACCAAGTGTTCTAGGCTGGACTTCATCAAATCAGCATTTTCAAAACTCAGACCATGAACAAAATTTCTAAAACACAAAGTTTTCCGAAATTCAAAATTTTCTAGACAAACGACTCACAAGTAATCCAAAACTTTCCAAACTTGTCAAGTTGTAGTCCTTCCGATCACCTCGCAACCAAAAAGGGATTCTTACTTTGTTATTTTTCTACCTTCGACAAGCAAAGACAGAAAAAGAAGGATAGCTCTAAGCACCCCATTTTTGCCCGCTAGGCAATCTCCGGCCCGACCAAATCCAGTTTTCGAACATTACAATACATGCGAGCCCAAGACAGGTCTTTCAAACTCCGATCCAATCAACTAGTCGCTTCTTGGACCCACAAGGCCCAATTGAAGCTGTAAAGACCATCATGCCCATAGGTATTCCAGGCAACTTTCCAAGACCGGGCAACCTCAGGAACTAACGTCATCTAGGTAGCTTCTCGAGATCGAAAAATCTTGGGGACCAACACCTTATCAAATTCTAGACGATTCACTTTTGGCGCCTGTTAGCCCGCCAATGTAGAATGTTCGTCATTTGGTAGTTCTCTGAGACCAGGTGTTCTCGAAGACCAACACCACCTTCACAAGTAGCTTTCTGAGACTAGGCGTTCTCAAAAACCAACACCACCCTACAAGTAGCTCTTTGAGACTGGGCGGTCTCAAGGACAAACACCACACAACTAGTTTATCGAGATCGGGCGGTCTTGGGAACCAACGCCTAGGTCAATACTAGCACCTGCTAACCCAACTCGGTGAAAAATGACCAAACTTGCCCCTTGGACTTCCAAGCACGTCTTAAAAAAGCTCAAAATTCCTCAAGATGATAAGTCCACCTTTCCAAATTGATCCTAAATAGTTAGGCGTACTCAACATGCCATCTCTTCCAATTTTGGTCCCACTCCGATCAGTTTCGATTAAAATGACCGTTTTGCCCCTAGCGACCCAAATGTGCCCCGAAACTACACTGATCCTAGAATATTGAACAACAGGTCCCATCATACACCCCTGTTTAATCAGAGGTGAACCTCACGACACAAAACACTCTCAACTTAACGAAAGTCCCCTTGGAGCGTCTCGCAGACGCTTCGCCACGATTGTATTTTCTCTCGATTCCCTAGTTATAACGCACCGTCAAACGACGTGAGAAATGTGTAAACCAGGGAATTCTCGAAAGCTTGTTCATAGGTCTTTCCATCAATACAGTTTGATCGGATAGATCGCTTCCTAAAGCCCCTCATAGCATGGCTCAAAAACTGCTACTTTCAGTAACCCCTGGAGCGCCTTATAGATGCTTCGCCAAGATTGACTTTTTCTCCAATTCCCTTATTATAACGCACCGTCACATGACTTGAGAAATGCATAAATTAGGAAATTTCTAAAATTATTTCCAAAACACTTTCCCTCGGTATGGTCCAATTGGAGAGATCGCTTCATGAAGGTCTCGATCATGCAGCACACAAACAACTACTTTTGAACCCCCACGGAGCGTATCACAAACGCCCCACAAAATGTGATTTTATACACACTTCGCGAGACGATATCTCACACTTCCAAACACCTTTGAAGTTTTTTGAAAACTCAAAAGCTCATGGGAAACACTAGAACAACACCATAACTACAACCGATTTTCTTGAAACCTTCCTGGTTGGCACAATTATCGAGAAAAAGTTTAAACGAACACTCCCAGTCATGGAGCGTATGCTACACACGCCCAGATTTTGATCAGATTGATCAAACTTTGCTTAGCTCTTAAGATTTAGCCAATATAATGGGTGCCACATGGCATTCTACCAATGAAACAGTACCGGCTCATATAGCACATATGCCAGGGTAAACTTTGCCCAAACGCATGTACTACATTTGCCAGGTCTCTCCAGAATTGCCTATAAATATAGGCATTTCCCTTTGCATATTCCAAAATTGAAAATTGTAACGAAACTCTGCACAAACAACTCCAAAAATCTGAAACCCTCTATATATCTCTCCCCTCTAAACACTTAGGTTGTATTCCACCTCATTCTAGCTCATACACCTCACCTACAAGACCCTCCATGCCATAGAAGACCTCATTCCAGCCCCTCCCAAGGCCATCTAGGCCCAAAGCAAAGCATCTAATGAAGTTTGAGAGTGTTTGAATGCAAAATGTGGTATTTCCTTTTACATTTTTGCCATCCCCCACTCCTCTCTTCTCCCTCCTAGCCTACTTAAGTTATTCTCTATTTTAATCCCCATCTTCAACCTCCCATTCTTGCATGCTTAAGACAAGAGAGCTTCTAGCTCATGCCTAGAGGAAAGCTAGTGAGAGCCATCGGATAGGGGGATCTCTCACTAGCCTACTTTAAGATGGTATGGCCTTGGAGCACCTTGATTATGTGGTGTGACACCCCTAGCCTTGTATGAATTCATGACCCCCTTTTGTATATGACTATCTTGTTCATATTTTGTGTGCGTGGCTTTAATTTTATGTTTACAACCATGTTTTTCAAAATTTACACCATCCCCATTTTCATGTCATTTTCAAGCTCCTTATTCCAATGTTCTCTTAAAAAGTGGTTCTAAGAGTTGGCCCCTTGAAATTTAGGATGAGACCTTAAGTAATCATGCCTTAGAAAAACTCTCCATTAACCCTTAACTCACATCCTTGCATCCTTGCATTTCAACTTGCATAAAAATGATCTTCAAACTTATCGATTTTTGAGATTTCTATTCTTACAAGTCTAGTGGTCGAAATAGCCCCATGGAACCCTCTCTTGAGTGATCTCTCTTATCATTGGCCATAGGAACCCGAACTTATTAGAATGGTTTCCTCTTCTAAAAATAGTTTTCAAAACCTTCTTCTTAAACATGATTTTCAAAAGCTCATTCTCTCCACCTTTGCATTGAAAATGGTTTTCCAAACTTTGTCATTATTATAGTGATTTTGAAAGTTTTTACTCTTTTCAAGATAAAAGGTTATAATGGTCCTATGAAAACCTTCTTCGGAATAGTTTTCAAACATCAACCATATAAACCATATACTTTACTAGAATCAATTTTCATGAACATGATCTTCAAAAGGGTTGTTTACAAAAGTCCTTTGCATACCATGATTTGTTTTCCAAAACCCATTTCAAAAATGCATAAAACCATCCCTCTAAAACCCTTAGATTGAAACCCTAGTCTAAAACCATCTTTCAACCCTAGGTTAACTTGACCCTAGGATAACCAAACCCTGGACTAACCTAACCCTAGTTAGTTAACCCTAGGTCATCCAAACCCTAGGCTAGCTTGACCCTAGGACAACCAAACCCTAGGTTAACCTAACCTTAGCTAACTAAATCTAGTCCACGTTAACCCTAGGATAACTTAACCCAAGTAAGTTAACCATAGGTCACCCTAACCCTAGTTGGCCAACCCTAGGTTAACCCAACCCGAGTTAGTTAACCATAGGTCAACCCAATCTAGGTTAGTAAGCTTCAAGGTGCCAATTCAAGGATCCCTTTTCAAATAATCCTTCAACTCAAAAACCATCCTACTTTTTTAAAATTTCCAAGAGTCAACTCCAAAACCTTTTCAAATATCCCCACACTCTATTTTCAAAAAAAAAATGTGTTTCTAAGAAGCCTTCTTAAACTTGTCTCAACTAAGACGGCTAGACACACAACATTTTCCGAAAACCATTTTCAAAATGATTTCAAGAACTCACAACCCTAAGGTGTTTCTACACCTTTTGTGGTTAGGGATTCCAAGGGAAGGTGATATGTTAGGTACAACATTCTAGGTTGTCCATATTAGGGTTCCAAAACCCTAAGTGCTTTCAAAAGCTCTTTTAAAAAATATTTTTCAAACATCATATTCTTGAAGCAACCCTAATCCACCCATGGTTAGGATAATTCAAGTGTAAGTAAGACATTCAAGAAGGATTTCATAACCCTAAAGTTTTTTAAAAAAAAAAACAAAGGGAAGTCTCTAGCCCCCTTTTTCAACATATCTTCAAAAGCTCATAACCCCAAAGGAGTTTAGTTCTTCAATGACTAACCTCATAAACGGAGATGAAACACTAAACGTGTCTTTCATAAGATATATGAAAACTATTTTCAAAAATCATTTTAAGACAAGTCCAGTAGAGCTCTTGTGAGTCCAAATCTAATTCTCAAGTCCATAACCAAGTTCTCAAAACTTTTAAAACTCTTATGAGTTATGTTCAAAAACATTTCAAGACACTTCAAAATCCCATTTCAAAGTGCGCTTTCAAAAACCTTCAAGTTTTATTCCAAAAACACTCCAACATCTGATTTCAAATCAAAATTCTCAAGTCATCTTTTCCAAAGGCCACAAAGTGTCTTTCAACCTTTCCAAAGGCCTCAAAGTGTCTTCAAAACTTTCTAATGGCCTCAGTGTGCTTATTTTCCATTGGGCTCTTGCCCGAACTACGAATGACCTAATTCTCACCAAATGAAATACGTAGGAAACCTGAAATGATGCAGTCATAACCCTTATTTCAATCCAAATTCCCTTTTCAAAAGTTTTTATCAACTCAAGATTTCTATCTAACATTTTCTCAAAACTTTCATATTTTTAAATACCTTTCTCAAAACTTGCATCATGCATCATTCACCCAACAAGTGATGACCAAAATCCATTTTCAAAATTTTAAAATGGATATTAAGTGAATAATAGTAACTGGGTGTTCAAGTGAGCGAATTAAGGGTGATTAAACATGTAGGTACCGAAAGGACGGGGTAGGGTGATGATCTTAGGATATCTTCCCTACACATAACCAACCCCCAGACCATAGATTTCTATTTTCAAAAGACCAAAATGGAGTTATTTTCAAAAAGGGCTTAAAACTTTTCAAAGGTTGCCAAACGGCCTATTTTCCTTAAAAATCCTCTCTTGGAAAAGTTTTCCAAAACCTTTTTCTAAAAACCCTAAGCATAATCTCCAGATTATACTTAGTTTTAGATGACCTAACTTACCTTGATCAAGTTAGGTGGCGACTCCTATTTTTCTAAAAAAGCTCTTAATCAAATTAATTTTAAGATCAAACTTAGTCGCACTCATCCTTTTAAGGGGATGAGTTCTAATGACAGAGTACCGTGCTTTTTTCCTAAGCCAAAAAGACTTGGTTAAAACTGGGGCGTGACACCAATAACCAGCTGATCTGCTTCTTGACCCTAGGAGGAGTAAGAAAGATAAGAGGAGACCAAGTGGCAGCTAAGCAGTGCCTCCTAACAGCATACGCCACGAAGGTAAAAGCAGGCAAAGTTCAGAGGATGGAGCTCCACGAGGATATGCCTAAGATCGATGATGTTGGGCTATTACCAAAAAGCAAGGCCGTTGAGGACATTAAAAAAGTTCATATAGATTGGCATGATGAGGAGAAGTACTTCGTGCCCGGCACTTCTTTGTCCAAAATTGAGGAGAAGTCATTGATTAATCTACTGACACAATACATTGAAATCTTTGCTTGGACACCTTACGACATACTAAGAATCGACCCAAAAGTAACCTGCCACAGACTTAACGTAAACCCTCAAAGCCGACTTGTGGTCCAGAAGGACAAAAGAGTAGCTACTCAACATGTGGATGCAGTGATCGAAGTGGTTGATAGGCTCCTTGAAGAGAAGGCAATAAGAGAAGTCTACTACCTATGCTGGCTCTACAACACAGTTGTGGTGAAGAAGAAAAATGACAAGTGGAGGGTTTGTGTCAACTTCACTGACCTCAACAAATCATGCCCCAAGGACCCTTTCCGTCTTCCCAAGATCAACTAGCTTATAGATGCAACAGTTGAATTTGAAAGGATGAGCTTCCTAGATGCATTTCGCAAGTACCACCAGATCCAACTCCAACTCCATGAAGACGACCAAGAGAAAACTATCTTCATCACCCCAAGGGGCATATTCTGTAACAAAGTCATGCCCTTTGATTTGAAGAACGCCAGTGCTACCTACCAAAGATTGATCACCAAAATGTTCAGAGAGCACATCGGTAGCACTGTAGAAGTATACATTGATGATATGGTGGTCAAAAGTAAGATCGGCGGATTCCACCGAAGCAATCTAAAGGGAGTGTTCGATATCCTTAAAAAGTACAAAATAAGGCTAAATACCTCTAAATGTGTATTTGGGGTAAGCTCGGGGAAGTTTCTTAGATTCTTGGTCACGCACCGGGGGATTGAAGCAGATCCACATCAAATTAGTGCTATCCAAAACATCCAGGCCCTGAGAAACATCAAAGAAGTCTAAAAGTTGATGAGAATGGCAGTGGCCCTCAACCGATTCATCAATCGATCTTCAGATAAGTGCCAGCTATTTTTCCAACTTTTAAAAAAGCAAGAACAATTCAGCTGAAACCCTGACTATGACCAGGCTCTTACCAACTTAAAGAGATATCTGGCCCAGCCACCACTGCTTTCTACGCCACTCAAACATGAAAAGCTCTTCCTTTATCTGGTAGTATCAGAGCACGCAATGAGCGCCGTCCTACTCCGTAAACAAGATAGGCAGCAGAAGCTAGTCTATTATATTAGCAAAACTCTTCTAGGGGCCAAAAGCAGATATCTACCATTGGAGAAACTGGCACTAGCATTAGTATTGACATCACGCAAGTTGGTGCACTACTTCAGGGCCCATACCATCAACGTCTGTATGGATCACTAGCTTAAGTCACTCCTCCAAAGAACAAACTTCTTAGGTAGACTAACAAAGTGGGCAGTGGAGTTAGGAGAGTTTGACATCAAGTTTCAACCTAGATCAGCAGTAAAAGGTCAAGTACTTGCTAACTTTATTGCTAAGTTCTCTGCTGAATTGCTACGAAAAGCCAATCAAACACCTAATGTTGATCAACCAAACTACGAAACCCCCTTAAAGCTATGAAAGATTGTTGATCATTGGAAGCTCTTCATCGACGGAGCATCCAATGACAGGGGGCAAGATCGGGCATAGTCCTAATGACACTAGACGGCATGGCATTAGAGTAGGCCATAAAGCTAGAGTTCACTGCCTCAAACAACAAGTCAAAATATGAGGCTCTACTCGTCAATCTGTGCCAAGCTATAGAGCTTAATATTGCTTTGATAATGATCTACTCAGACTCCCAGCTGGTGGTTAACCAGATCATGGGCGAATATGCGACAAAAAATGTCAGAATGGCGCAATACCTGACAAAAGCAACTGAGCTGCTTAACAAGTTCAACAAATATAAGCTCCATTAGATCGGCCGTGACAACAATCCTCGTGTTGATGCCTTGGCAACACTCACGGTAGCCCTAAAGTTAGGATCAAAGAGAACAATTTATGTGGAGACACTGCTTAGCAAGAACATATTTCAAGAAAAAATGCAATCTCTGGCTATTAAACAGCTAGGACCATCTTAGATGGACCCGATCATCTTCTATCTTGACAATGATGAGCTACCGAAAGACAAGAACGAGGCCAGAAAAGTCAAGCACAAGTCATTAAAATGCTGGCTATCACTTGCCAAGGAATTAGAAGATCTTTTACTGGTCCCTATCTACATTGCGTTCACCCAAACAAAGTGCAGGATGTCTTGTTCGAAATTTATGAAGGGATTTGTGGAAGTTACGTCAGCAGAAAATCTCTTGCCCACCGAGCTATTTCACAGGGCTACTGGTGGCCTTATATGTAGAAAGATGTTGTCCAATATGTGTTAAAATGTGAGAAGTGCTAGAAGTTCTCGCCAATAATTCACCAGCCTACCGAGGACCTCACAACTATCACCTGCCCTTGGCCTTTTGTGTCATATCCCCAACCTAAACAGACATCATTAATGCCACATTAGGAGGGGTGTGATTGCACAGGTTACCATACCTGTAAGCGACACCTTAACAACATCGCAAGAGACAAGCACTAAATAGTAAAACATGCAATGGTAAACATAAACCATAAATTAAACTCATTTATATCTCTAACTGAAAAATAAACAAACTCCCTAGAGTCTTCTACTATCAACTTATAGTAAACAAAAACATAATACAACATAAATCCCAGTCCTAACATCTCATACAAAACTCGACGTGCCATTGTAAATACAATTGTAAAAACTTTCCCAATTCCTGTCATGCAACATCCCGACACAACCATGAAAGCCACCATGGCTAAGGCCAAGATTGCAGTGAATCGGACCTCCATCTTCAACTCACCTGCCAAAATAACCTGTGTGGGCGTGAACTAAAAGTCAACGTGCTCACGATAGATAATCAAATTCATAAAGAATAATATATAAACATCTACAATGCATATCCATGAAAGAGGAACAATAATGCGAAGGATATGTCACCCACATAACCGCGCAAGTTTAGATAACGTTGACCCAATATATAGATGGCTCGTTATCAAGCAATGCCCACCATGGTACCTTTGGGCTAGTCCATCGTGACTAAGTCATGATTAACCCACCGTGGTTAACTCTCTCCGGCATAATATAAAGCATACAAGATGAATGGTATGCAATGCCACCTTATATAAATAATCACCAATGTCTCCACATAACTCCTTATATGAATAAACATCAATTTTACCTCATATATGAATTAACACCTCATATGATTTCACCACTACCATGCATAAAGAAGATAAACAATCCATTCAATATGAATAAGACTATCTTATATTCCCACCTATCACCACACACACACCCGATGAAGTTAGTCCTTGGTTAACGTTGAAAGCTCTTGACCTCTTTTAGCTCCTATCACCACAACCATGTTAGCTTTGCAACCACATTCTATAATTCATCAAGAAATAATGAACATAAACCATCATTTATAGATAATACTCCAACACCAAGTATACACCTTAAACAAGTTAATTGGATACAACACAAATGTTAAAGGATAATACCACCAAACCCCCAATGCAATGCAACAATTTATGAATTTTAGGGTTTAACTTTAAACCTATAATCTATAAGGTTCAACTTTAAACCTATAATCTATAAAGAATTAGAGTACAAACTTTTTATAGGTAGAAATGTTTATAAATCTACTTTCTAATGCTTCATACAGTGCATCAATCCGAGTTTTTTTATAGCAAGTTATGCTTATTTTACTAAAAAGCATTAGAATAGCGTCAAATAAGCGTCATGACGACCTAAAGCAATGTTTGGCCGTGAATTCCATCGTCGGCAAGGCATTAAAAGAGCATTAGGACAACCAGACGTCATTTTTTGCCATGAATTCTATCGTCAGCAAGGCATCAGAAGAGCGTCAGGACGACCTAAAACCTTACCAACCACCAACCCTTGAGCATGACTCTCCAATCCAAGGTTTTTCAACTCCAACCCACCCCAACACTTCACATAAGCTCACTAAAGACTCCAAAATGCAATACCAAGCTAGAAATAAGATTAAAGATAATTAAAAACATGCTCACCAAGATGATTCAAGACTTTCACCATGAAAGCCCTCACCCACCTTCTCTTCTATCACCTCCCTTCTCTTCTATCACCTCCCTTTAATTCCAATGATATGAAAAATATACTAACATGCAATAATCAATACAAATAACATAAAACCAACAAGAACATGATAAAATCTCACCTCAATTGTTAAAGACAAGATGAATTCAAGCTTTTCCCCTTGAATTCTCTTCTTTTTCCTCTCTTTTCTTTTTCTCTTCTCTTCCTTCCTTTCCTCCCAAGCAATTCCCCTATCAAGCACCTCAATTACTATATAGCCTCCTCTTTTCTCTCTCCTCTCTTGGCAACCAATTTAGATATAAAGGTGTATTTATCTCTACACTTGTCATAAGCACACACCTCACTAGGTTAAATACACACCTAGGTGTCTCACACACACACAGCCAACTTCCACCTCCTCCTTCACTAATCACCAACTTAACATAATTAACCATGATTAGTTTAATTAAATATGACTACCGTAAAATAATATATTTGATTAATTAAGCTAATTAAACATAGATTAAGCCCACTAATCACCCTTTAATCTTACTTAAAAATATGAAAATCTCACTATAACTCACACGTGTTAAAACATGTTAAACAAGCACCTCAATTAGTATAAACACCTTATAAAATGCATTGAAATCAAGCTAAGAATGAAGTTAAGAGAGTTAGAGTCTCACATTTTGCATAATGGGGGATGGACATAGTCAGACCGTTACCTCGAGCTCTAAGGAATAAGAGGTTCCTCATGGCAACAGACTACTTCACCAAGTGGGTGGAAGCAGAGCCTTTGTCGACTATCAGAGAAGTTAATGCTAAAAGGTTTGCATGGAGGAGCATCATCACAAGATTTGGAATACCCCGTGCACTGGTTTTAGATAACGGCACCCAGTTCGACGGCAATATGTTCAGAGGATTTTGCAACAAACTTGGGAATAGAAACTACTATTCAACACCGGCCTATCCGCAGTGCAACGGGCAAGCCGAAATGTCAAATAAGACTATGCTGAATGTGATCAAAAAAAAGCTGAAAAAACCTAAAGGAAAATGGGTGGAAGAACTGTCTATGTCTTATGGTCTTACAGAACTACTCTAAGGAGATTTACTGGAGAAACCCCTTTCTCAATGACATATGGGGTGAAGGCAGTAATACCCTTAGAAGTCGAACTTCCAACCATTAGATCAACAACATTCGACACTAGCCATAACGATAAAAGTTTGGCAAAGGACCTCAACCTCGTTGAAGAAAAGAGAGAGGCTGCCCTGCTCAAACTTATCGGATATCATCAACAGCTAAGCCGATCCTACAACAAACGGGTTCAGCCAAGAGCCTTCTCTCCCAAAGACTTAATGCTAAGAAAGGTACTGGGGGCAATGAAATATCTAGCAAATGGGTCCTTACAAAGTTGCGTCCTAGTTCGGCGTAAGGGCATAACGACTAGAAACTATCAAAGAAAGGTGACAACTACCCCGACCTTGGAACGCAAACAATCTTAGAAAATTCTACCAGTAGGAGTCTTCTTATTCTCAAAACATATAATGGCCTACACCAATACTTTGTTTTTCCTTCAAAAGCTTCACATTATCAATAAAAGTGGAAGTCATTCAGTAGATCTACATATCTGATGCTATTCCAAAAAGCAAGCACAAAAAGAAAACAAAAACTAAGTATAAAAACTTGGTCCTGTTTAAGTTAGGTCGGTCCTAATGAAGTTCATAAAAACTAAGTGTAAAAAATTTAGTCCTGTCCAAGTTGGGCAGGTTGGCTAATAAAGGTCACAAAAACCAAATATAAAAACTTAGTCCTATCCAAGTTGGCCAGGTCAACCAATGAAGGTCACAAAACTAAATGTAAAAACTTGGTCCAGTTCAAGTTGGGCAGGTCAACCAATGAAGGTTACAAAACCAAGTGTAAAAACTTGGTCCAGTCTAAGTTTGGCAGGTTGGCCAATGAAGGCCAAGATTTTTAAAATAAAAACAAAAACTAAGTGTTTAACTTATTTCTGCCTAGGTTTGGTAGGTCGGCTCAAGAATAGCCAAGACATATCAAAAACTTAGTAGAAAACTAGGTCTTCCTCATATAGAACAGTTCGGCTAAACAATTTGGCTCAGTAAGAAAGGTCATAGCTAAAATTTGGCCTCACTCAAATCAAGTACAATAACCAACAAAAACATGATAAGAAAAACTTGAGCTGGACTACTTTCCTTAAGCAAAAAGAAGTACAAAAACAGAGCTAATAAAAAATCTTCTTATATTAAATAAATAAATAAAGTACAAATTATAACTGTCTTGCCAGCGAGCATAATTATAAGAAAGAAAGCAAAAATACAAAGAAAGGGAAAGCTAAAAAGGTGGGTCAATAGCAAGGTTGGTCTCCTCAAAAGCAATTTGGCAGACCTGACGTTTTCAGCAAGGTTGGTCTTTTTCTTCATCTTCATCAGTCTCTACATTGGATCCCAAGTCAGCTTCACCCTGGAAAAGTATCTTCATTCAGAGAAGAGAAGACTTGTCCAGAGCTTGCTTCCTTAGGGTTGCCTTCCAGCTTTTTCGGAAGAGTTGCTCGCTAATCTACTTGACTTATCCGTCATAGGAGTCTCTAAAATCCTCATAACCCTTTATATATTGGGCTTGTGACTCCGCCTTCAACTTCTCTAGATTCATCATGGCTTCTGCCAAGTCTGCCTTCGCCTTTGATGCCGACTTCATAGCTTCGGCAAGCTGAGCCTTCAAAGCTGTAGCTTCAATTGTCACCATATTAAAGTCTTCCTCTTTTTGCTTAAAGCAGGCTTGTGTTTTAGCAAGGACGACTTTGTTGTTCTTTAGCGTCGTCTCCAGAGTACGAACGTCCCAATCTCGATCCTTTAGCTCGCCGTGTTTCTTTAGCAAGTTCTTGTGCCGATCATGCAAGTTACAGATGTGTTGCATGACCTCCAAGCTCTAGATCTCTCCCTAATCAGAACAAACAACAGAAGACATCAGAAAAAAGCCCGACAAAGAATCAACCAGAAAAAGCAAAAGGAAGATGCCTTACCACCATTGATGAGTGAGCTGCCCCCATCAAGAGGTCTTCGGTGGCTGTGTTACTCAGTTCCTTGATGTATCCAGGCAACACAACAGCTTGGTGAGCCCCAACAGTAACATCGACGCTGAAGAGGATGGAATCCTAAGAAGTCTTGGCATGATCACAAATCTTTGGCCACACCACAAACTCCTCAGTCCCTAGCTTCTCCTATTTGCCTTTGTCTTCCTGTTGGGGGCACGATGTCTTCTGTGAAGCACCATCAGCCTCAGCAGCCTTCACCAATTTTCTCTTTTTCTTTGCCTCCTAAGGCACCATGGGCTCAACCATATCCACCACTATGGGAGGAGCAGGGACCGTGATGGTAGGAGGTGCCATAGACGAAGGAGCACCAGTGGCAAAAGCAACAGCAGCAACAACAGTAGTGCCAGTTGATGTTGTCACTCCATCCCCCTTCTTTTTCTTTGTGTCGCTCTTCTTAAGGACGGCTGTCAGATTGCGGGGTTGTGAACGCTCCATGCTACCTTCAATAACAGGAAATTATAGTTGGATCGTCGGAGAGTCTCCGAGTTGGTGCTGGCCTCCTTCCACCTTCTGGGTGGCAATCACACCAGCTGG
Organism: Euryodendron excelsum; assembly: GCA_033060915.1. Lineage (NCBI taxonomy): Eukaryota > Viridiplantae > Streptophyta > Magnoliopsida > Ericales > Pentaphylacaceae > Euryodendron > Euryodendron excelsum. The sequence goes on along the minus strand of CM065385.1, from coordinate 26,230,853 downwards.
TACTCTGTTAGTTGCCGAGAAAGACTAGTATCGAATCGGGTAACCCATTGGTATATGGGCAGCCCGACCAATTCCTCTCAACTTGCCCAGACTTAGTTAATATCAACGGTATCAACACTGACTACTAAGAGTCCTTGTCTTTGACGCCAAAGTTAATTGGAAAAGTAAAAACAGGATGTTAGAATCAGTAAAGACTACAAGCAGAGATAAAAGAAAAAAAAAACCTGATAGAGGAGGCGGAGATCGACCTATTGTCTTCTGGACTCTAGGGCGCCTCGTTGTTGGGAGAACCTCATCTGTGACTTTCCCGAACTCCCATGGCCCGCTCACCCTCACAATAACATCATCGATCCCCTTTCCCAAACTGGGAGGAACTGGACTAACTCTCTCGACCCACTCCTAACCTGGAAATGGTACCTCTTTCAGTCTAACTTCATGTCACTCAATTCTATAGCCGCATAGCAATAATCAAACTCGTAAAGGCCTATGTTTTGGTTCAGGCACCTATTCAACTCAATTACTCCCATGACTATCCTATAAGAGGTGGGTTGGAGTTGGATGGGGGTGATTCCATACTGGTGTAAGACTGCTGTCAAGAAAGGGTGAACTGGGAACCTAAGTCCACCTTTCACAATGGCGATTGAAGAGAAGGAAGTCCCTTCCTTGTTCTCAAACCAACCATCCTTTTAGGCCCAATTAACTTAATCTCTACCCCTCCAGGGAAGTCGTATCTATGTTTGAAGGCCGTAATGGTGACTGGACTATCGAGCATACTCCTAAGCTTGTTCGCCATGGAAGACAAACAAGGAATCCGAGGGTTTAAGCTTGGAAGCAAGGGAGAAGAAGAGACAAGAGAGACTTATAGAGAGTTTCGTTTCTTCGTATGATGAGCAAAGGCAGAGTATCTGAGGTATCTTCGTTTGGTTGTTTTATCTAGTGAGGCAAACCCTTCGCCTGCAAAAAGGCGTGAAACAACGGTAGCAAAATCAAACTTCTCAACAGTTAAGTCTCATTAAATTACACTTGATGGCTACACGAGATATGCCTATAACTGTATAGCACCAGCCCCACCCCCCTTCCAAAGGGCACTAGGGCTAGAGGGACAATTGTGGGTCAAAATAACCAAGCCCAATACAATAAGTTGGGCCTGACTAAAAACATGTTGCCGACCTTGGCTAGGAGAGGCCAAACTCACTAATGCCCAGAAGCATACCCTAACAGTGGTAATTACAGCCCAGATCTAGTAAGGACCAAGTCGGTCTAACATACGTGAGTCCATTCCTAAAAGGACTAAGACACTAAACAATAAAATCCAAACACAGACAAATAATATCCAAAAGTGATTGACTTCTAAAAGGAGACAGAGTTCAATTCCCAGTGGGATTATGGCATTCCAAAACCTATAAATACCCTATACCACTAAGGTGTAAGGTACATTCACTAAAGCTAAAACTAGAACCTTTTGTTCAAGTCATTGTGATTAAACATGCTAACTTAATCATCAAAGTGCCATCAATCCAAAGAGGATCGACGTATTCTCACTGTCTTCTTATCTTGCAGATTATTGGTGCTCGTCAATCTCACCTACAGATACATTATAGCCTTATAAGGTATATTGGCCACTTGACCTTCATTCCATGACTCACAATGACATCTTTCACACAAAGTTTTAATAGTTGGTTTCTTTTGAGTTGACATGAAGAAATTATTCATTGTTGCTAGACTATCGCATGTTCTTACTTCTCCTTTCATATGAGTTTGAGTCCCTACCTGTTAGGTTGAATATTTGAACCCACCTATTTAAGTAGTAGAGGAAGGATGAGGTGGTGATCTAGGAGTACTGAATAATGTTTTATTGATATAAGTGTAAGCACCCCATTTTTTACCGCTCGGCAGTCTACACTCCGTCCAGACTTGTTTTCAAGTCATTTTGGGCATATTCCTATCGAATCCAATTCTCTAGTTTCAAATTCCATCTTTCCATCGCTTCGTGGGCCTGTCAGGCCCAAATAGAGGCAAAATGACCAAAATGCCCTTAGGGGCATTGTCCTTTCTTATTCCAATTCCGATCCCTCTCTCGAGACAGTTTATTCCTCGAGACGGTCCGAGTAGTGAAACACTCACAAAACCGTTAGAGTGGCGGAAACACTCACAAAACCGTCAGAGTGGCAGAAACACTCACAACACCGTTAGAGTGGCGGAAACACTCAAAACCCAGGCACGTCTCTTCGGAGTCGGTAAGACCCCTTTCCAATCCCTCTCTCGAGACAATTTATTCCTCGAGACGGTTCCAATCCAGGCACGTCTCTTCGGAGACGATAAGACCCCTTTCCAATCCCTCTCTCGAGACAGTTTATTCCTCGAGACGGTCCGAGTAGCAAAACTACTCACACCACCGTTAGAGGAGCGGAAATACTCAACCGTTAGAGTAACGGAAGTACTCACAGAGCCGTCCGAGTAGCGGAAATACTCATAGAACCGTTAGAGTAGCGGAAATACTCACAGAACCGTTAGAGTAGCGGAAGTACTCACAGAGCCGTCCGAGTAGCGGAAATACTCATAGAACCGTTAGAGTAGCGGAAATACTCACAGAACCGTTAGAGTAGCGGAAGTACTCACAGAGCCGTCCGAGTAGCGGAAATACTCATAGAACCGTTAGAGTAGCGGAAATACTCACAGAACCGTTAGAGTAGCGGAAGTACTCTCAAATCGTCAACCCCGTCCGAGTAGCGGAAATACTCACAAATCATCAACCCCGTCTGAGTAGCGGAAATACTCAACCCCGTCCGAGTAGCGAAAATACTCACACCGTTTGAGTGGCGGAAACACTCAAAACCTAGGTCAACACCAGTGGCTGTTAGCCCACTTCGGTGAAAAATAACCAGACTACCCTTAGGGCCTTTTCCGAGACTTTTCGGTCAAGATGACCATTTTGCCCATAAGCATCCGAATGCCCCGGGAACCACACCGGCTCTGGGTATCAAACCGGTAATGACCCGAGAATACTTTTGATAGTGTTCTCAACCTTCCTTCTCTTTCCGGATCATTCCGAGTCAGTTCCGGCCAACCCGGTATAAAATGACCGTTTTGCCCCTAGAGGGCCGGTCTCCTTCTTCGACCACACCGGCTCTGGGTATCAAACCGGTAATGTCCCGAGAATACTTTTTATAGTGTTCTCGACCTTCCTTTACCTTTCCAGACCATTCTGAGTCAGTTCCGGCCAACCCGGTACAAAATGACCGTTTTGCCCTTGGAGGGCCAGTCTCCTTCTTCGACCACACCGGCTCTGGGTATCAAACCGGTAATGTCCCGAGAATACTTTTTATAGTATTCTCGACCTTCCTTTACCTTTCCAGACCATTCCGAGTCAGTTCCGGCAAACCCGATACAAAATGACCGTTTTGCCCCAGGTGGGCCGGTCTCCATTTCCGACCACGCCGGCCCTGGGAATCAAACCGGCAACCTCTGGGAACATTCTAAATAATTTTTCCAGATCCCAAGTCTTTTCCCGGGACAATCCGAGTTCGCCCCGACAGTTTTCCGATCCGATTGACCGTTTTGCCCCTAAAGGCCCGGTCAACCTTTCCGACCCACCTTATCCTCACTTTCCAAGTCAAATACCTCCAGGACACTATTTTAAGTATTCCTGCTCCTTTCCGGCCTTCCGGGTCACTCCCGGCTCCTTCAAATCATTCCCGGACTTTCCGGAGTCACTCCTAGTGAAGCCAGGCTAAAATTTACATGGTAGTCACTAGTACAGGCACCCAAATCTAGTCAAAGATACGTTGCTTGCCGACCTTAATTGTTTCCTAAATGGCTAGCGCCACTAGTAGTGGCGCCAGTGTAAATTTTGCCCTGGCGCCACTGCAACAGGCGCCAAGCTTGTCCAACTTCTATAAATACAGAGCCTCGATCAACGTGAAAGGGGTCTGCAAACTTAACCTAGAAATCATATATTTTGGTATATAGAGCTCGAGCACCTCCTAAACCCTAGCCTCCTTAGGTTTTCCAAACCCTAGCCACCATACACTAAACCCTAGCCTCCTATACACTCAAACACACCCCCATACACTCATACACTAGCCTTCAACCATCCCTTGAAGACTTGAAGAGCTGCAACCTAAAGCTTGAAGACAACTCTTGAAGATTGAAGACAAAGATCAAGACGAAGACCGAAGACCGAAGACAAGCAAGGCGCGCAAAATAAACAAGAAACAAGGTAGGCTCCCTATTTAAATTTCCGCATTCCCCCTCTCTCTTCTCTCTCCAACCCACTTGGGTTTTCTCTATTTTAATCCCCCATCTCTTTCCCCCCCCCCCCTTTCTTTGCATGCTTGAAACAAGGGGATTCCCGGTCCATGTGTAGGATTGGACTATTGGAGAGTCACCGTGTCGGGGGCTTTCTTATAGTCTAACCAAAGACCACGTGAGTCCGGCCCCCTTGATTATGTGGTGAAGCCTTAACCTTGTATGTTCATGACCCCAAATTGCATTGTGCATATCATAGTCTTGCATCTTCCAAAACTCGTTTTCAAAGTTGTTTTTCAAAAAATCGTTTTCAAACTTGTTTTCAAAATTGCATCAAAATCTCTTTTTCAAAAACTTGTTTTCAAAACCACAATTCTAGGGTGATTCTAGCCTTTCCATGGCTAGGGTTGCTTTAGGAAAGTGTTATATTAAAAGTGGCCTTTTGGCCTATATTTTCAAACTTTGTTTTCAAAACCACTTTCTTAAAGTTGTTCTAGCCCTCTTATGGCTAGAATCGCTTTAGGAAAGTGAGATGTTTTTGTACTTTCCAAAAACTCTCTCTCTCTCCAAGAATTTCCTCCTAAAAATTCCTTTTTCAATATACTTTCCTAAAACTCTCCTCTTCAAAATTGTTTTCAAAAACTCCCTTCCAAAATCTATTTTTCAAAACTCTCTTTTTCCCTCCTCTCCAAAATCTTTTCCTCAAAATCCACTTTCTAAAAACTCCCTCCAAAAATCTTTCCAAAAACTCTCTTTCTAAAATCTTCTTTCTAGAAATTCCCCTCTAGGATTTCCCTTCCAAAATCTACGTTTCTAAAAACACACCTTCCAAAACTCCTTCTCTTTAAAATCTTTTCCAAAAACTCTCTTTCTAAATTCACTTTCCAAAAACTCCTCCCTAGGATTCCTTTCTAGAAAAACCTTCGTTTCTAAAAACACACTTTCCAAAAACTCTTTCCTTAGAGCCCCAAATCAAGCCGTAGAACCCACAATTAGGAAACCCTAATTTTTTTTCCAAAAACACAATTTTTAAACTTTGCCCTAAACCTAGGTTTCCAAAATCTTTTGTTTTCTACATCAAAACTATACATGTTTCCAAAACCTATTTTCTACGTCGAAACTACAATTTTTCAAAACTAGGGTTTCTAAAATTTCCCTCTCCAAATTCTTGTCAAATCCTATCTTCTCTTTAAGAAACCAAATCCAATCTCCCCGTTTAGGAAACTAGATCCCGTCCTCCGTTTTAGGAAACAAAATCCAACCTTTTTCTTTTAGAAACCAAATCCAATCCCTTCCTAATCCAAATCTTTCCTAATTCCAATCCTTCCTAATCTTCCACTTTCCTAAATCTTAAGTTTCCAAAACTTGAACATAAAAATCTTTCCTAAATTTAAAAACTCAACTTTCAAATCTTTCCTAATTCAACCCTTTTCTAATTCTACCCTCTTTTCAAATCTTAACTTCTTAAACATAAGTTTTCAAACCTTTCCTAAACTCAAGCCTTTCCTAATTTCAAGACTTTCTAAAATTTAAACCTAAAAACTTTCTAAATCCTAAATTTTCTAAATTTCAAATCTTTCTAAAATTCTAAGCTTCCTAAATTTGAAACTTTCTTAAGTTAAATCTTTCTAAACTTCCAATCTTTCCAAATTCTAAACTTTCCAAAACTTCAAAATCTTTTCAAATCTAAAACTTTTCTAAATTCAAAACTTTCTTAATTCAAGACTTTCTTAAGTTGAAAACTTTCTTAATTCAAACATTTCCTAAACTGAAAACTTTCCTTTTTCAAACCTTTCCCAAAACAAAACTTTCTTATTTTCAAAACTTCCTTGTTTTCAAAACTTTCCAAAATCAAAACTTCCCTTTTTCGAACATTTCTAAATTCAAAATTTTCTTAATTCAAAACTTTCCTAATTTGAACCTTTCTTAATTCGAAACTTTCCTAAAATGAAAACTTTCCTAATTTCGAAACCTTCCAAAAATGGTACTTTCCTAAATCGAGCATTTCCTAATTCAAACATTTCCTAAATCCAACCTTTCCTAATCTCCTAAACCTTCCAAGTCGAGTCAAGCTTTTCCTAAGTCTAGGTTTCCTAAACCTCCATTTTTCCAAAACCAAGTCTTTCCAAAATCAATCTCTTCAAATCAAAGTCCAATCTTCTCAATTCCAATTTCCAATCTCCTTTTCTAATCTCAATTCAATCTCTTTCTTCCAATTCAATCTCCTTCTTCAAATCCACTCTTCTATTTTCAATCGGACTCTTGTCCGAACTACGACTGACCTGATTCCCCCAAAGGGATACGTAGGCAACCTTCATAGGTGCGGTCACAATACTTTTCAAACTTTTAATTCCACCCTCATGGGTGTGGTTTTCAAAATCTTTTCAAATTTCAAATTCCAATCAATTTTCAAATTTCAATTTCAAAATTTCTATTTTCAAATTTCTATTTCCAAGTTTTCAAAGTTTCCAATTTCAATTCCATCTTTTCAAATCTATTTTCAAATCAAATCAATTTCTTTTTAAATCAATTTCTATTTTCCAATTCTTTCATCTTGCACTTGCATATCATGCATCATGCTAAATTAGTTTTCAAACATTGTTTTTCAAAATGAATGGGGTTGAACTATAGTTAATTAAAGACTCTCATAGGTGAATTTAGGGTAGATTGACATGTAGGTACCGAAAGGGCGGGATAGGGTGATAGCTTAGTGCGTCTTCCCTACACGTAACCAACCTCCGAACTTAGGATCACTGATTTCAAAAACCAAAAAGGAGTTATTTTTCAAAAAAGAGCTAAATGTTTTCCAAAGGTTGCCAAACAACCTATTTTCCTAAAAAACCCTCTCTTGAGGAGATGTTTTCAAAATTGTTTTTCAAAAACCCTAAGTGTAGTTTTCGGATTATGCTTAGTTTTTAGGTGACCTAACTCACCTTAATCAAGTTAGGTGGCGACTCCGAACCTTTTTCAAAAAGCCCTTTATTCAAACTTGTTTTCAATTCAAACCTAGTCGCACTCATTCTTTTAGGAGGGTGAGTTCTAGCGAGAGAGTACAGTTTTTTTCCCGCTTGGGTGAGTATTCCTCGGGCGCGAAAAATCTGAGCGCGCCAATAAGGAAGCAACTTAGCAAGGTGAATGAGGGCATCATAATACATTGAATCGCTTAAACAACCAAATAACTACAGCTGTAAATTTAACCACGCTACATAAAATTTAACCATGCTACATAAAATTGATTCATGCATGACTTGCTAGATGCTCGATCTTGTTAAATTATATTATCAATAATTTTTTAAAATCCTTCTATATAAAATATATGGACTAAAAATCCAAGTTACTCAAGCTTGGCTAGTTTAAAGTTCTTTTAACATAGACTTGAAAGATAAACAATCAAGCTTAAACATTATTTGATCGTAACCCTTTGTTTTTCCTTAAATGTTTTTTTGAAGCCTGATAAATTTTCAAAACAAACTTGAACAACTCACTGCTTGACTCGACTTGACTCGACTTGTTTACGACTTTAAATAACCTCTTTGCATTTCCTCATCCTTTTATATAGAAGACTTAAAAAGACCAAATTGCCATTGCCTTTTTCATCATCTCTTTCTATATTGGATGGTATATATTTTCTTGGAAAATGTTAAATGCAGACACGGTGGTCGGTTAGGCACCACCTGATCAATGCCACGTTAGTTGAGTTCCACCAACTGTAGTAATACCCAAATGTTGTGACGTTAATCAAATAGCATCTGATTGACCACCGCATCAGTGTACAAACATCCTCATATTTTCTTCGTTCTGCAAGGATTTCAGCTGCATGGCCTTTCCATTAATGCTTATTTGGATTTCTCATTTTTATGGCCCACATTCAAAAGGTGCCACTGCCCCTGTAAGTGCCAACAGATAGAGTACATCATCTTTGGAGGACTAGAGAGAGGTCCCCTCCATCCCATGCAAGCAGACGTCTGACGAGTCCTTGTGTTATACATTATACTGACATAAAAAACTGTCGTTGATTTGGGAACAATTATTATAGGGGTTCGGAAAATGCATCTGACCTGTAAAATAACAGACATCAAACGAATACATGATCTATGGTCGATTTCGTAACAAATAAATAAGAATTTATAATTGTATTTTGTGAAAAGAGCTTTTGCTTTTCATGTATAAGTTATACTTAGATACTTTTGAACCCATAAAATAAATTTTAGTAATTTGTCGATGGCTCATGTAAATCTCTCTCTATATTTTTTTGTCAAGGATTAGGAAGTTAGCGTACTCCTATAAACACTGAGAGATGGAAGATACTAAATAATAGGCGGAGCTTAAGCCACCACACTTGTGAGGAGTAATCGAAGGCTCAAATTTACACTTGAACTTGAACTTGAACTTAAAACCTTTTGAGGGGTACCTAAGACTATCTCTATTGGGCTTACACCTGGGGGTAGCCCACCTTGTATTTGACCAAAGTTTAAAGAGGGTCATTAATTCTATCATAATCAAGGGAGTACTTGGCTTTTTAATCATGTTCTTTATGAGCGAAGTCTCACAACACCTAGATACAAATGCCATCACTTTTATATATGATCTGACGATTCTCTCTTTACAAATCAGTTTTCAGAGTTAAGTTAGGGCCATAAGTTCTAACATGATATTAGAGTTGGGTTTTGAAGGCTCACATCTCAAAGTACCTCTTAGATCACTCTCTTGCCTCACATCACCAGGCTTTGCTTGAGAAAGGACTTGAACAAAGTCCCACATCACTTGAATATGAAGGTCATTACCTCCAAATAGGTTCTTTTGCAACCCTCTCCTTGTAAGCATGTTTTCAGGGTTGAGTTAGGAATATGGGTTATTAACAAGGTATCAAAGTTGGGTTGTAAAGGGAGGTGGGACCTCTCCGTTCATTTTATCACCTCACATCTCTTTGCTTCTTGTGAGGGAAGGTGTGAGCGGAGTCTTACATCACCTAGATACGAAGATCATCATCTTTATATATGTTTTTTCGCAACCCTCACCTTACAAGTCTCACATCGTTTGAATACGAAAGTCATCATCTCTATGTAAGCTTTTAGACAACACACTCCTTGTAAGCTAATTTTCAAGATTGAGTTAGGCCGAAGCTCACACCCAACCTCACACAAAGCTTACTATTGGAAGTGATCTTTTTTGTATTGGGTAACGGTTACGTGACCATAATGTTCCATTGCTATAGTATACATGGTTTTGTATGGATTCGGAGAAAGATCAAAGGAGGAGTCGACATTGTAGTATAGCTCAATTGGAGTTTTTTTTGGTTTTTTTTTTTTTTAGTCAATTGGGTATCAGGCTAGCTTGCGCACAACTCGATTAATTTTGGAGCTTGTATAGTCTCCCCTTCTCACACAAATCAGATAATTAATAAGCCAAAGACTCTGGAGGTGGTCCCAAAGAATTGACAGCACATAAGAGATTTTGAACCTGAGACATTGGAGAGAGTACACCCCTCAACCCCAAGCCTTTGATCACCTGGCCAACCATTAGGGTTAGCGCACTTGGACTATTTATTTCTCTGTTCCAGAGCATCAGGATATGTTATGGCAAAGATTGGTATTGAAATCAAGATTTTAGACTCATAGTCATTCATTACTGTTCAGTGAGACTAAACCTACTCTTCAGCGCCTAGAACACGTAGTGGGACCTAAGCTTCAGCGTTGACGTAGGGTGCGGTGGAGTTTTCTGCAGATGAATGTGTGGTATTTAAAAGCAATACTCCCAAACAGATGTGTGGAATAACTTTTATGCATATTTATTTTGTGAACCACAAAAAGAAAAAAAAAAAAAAAAAGACTGATTGTAACACTCTCTCTAGTACTTATTCAAATACATTTATTAGTATTACACCACCTATGGAGTCATTTGGCCAATTTCCTCAACATTGGCTTTCTATTCAGTCAATAGCTCTAATAACAGAATTCTCCCTTCTTTCAAGTCTCCGACAATATGCTAACCGGCGGCCGGCTATTGACAGTCCTGCAGTTCCTCCTAATCTCCCCCGGCCGCCCTGATTGCAAGTCACCCATCTTAATCATTCCCTGGACGAATGCCTTAAAGAATTCACTCTGATTAACACTATAAAGCTTCACAAATCTTTTAGTCCTCACATACGTATGTAAAGTCTGATCAGAATTCAGAAATCCTCTGCCACTGACCAAGTCCTTGAAGTATTGGTTATCAAATCTCTTTGGTGTTGAATCCAAGTCTCCGGTCACATTTTCGTCCCCACCCTTTGGGCAAAGCTTGTTTAGCTTCTCTCTGTACTTGGCTTCAATGGTAGGGTCAGGCTTCCCTGTGCCAGACTGGTTGTATAGCCGGAAGACGATAGAAAAGCACCGAGCTTCGCCAATGGAGTGAGACCCAGAAAGGGCCACGAGATCTTTGACGGAGAGTTTGAATTTTCTGAAGAGATCAATGAGCAAGGTTGCGTTGGCTCTCGGGCTTGGCATGATGTTGTTCGAGTCTTCTTGGCTTGCTGTTAAGCTGTCTTTCCTTCCTAACTTCACTCTCCAATTGGGTCCTCCACTCTGAATCAAGACAAGAATTTTACAGAGAGAGAGAGAGAGAGGAGAGAGAAACTAAAGGACCACTAACGTTTCTTATATAAATCACAGAGAAATATATCACTCTGCTTGCAAAATTGGCCTTTCACTCTTCCGAGCAAACTAGACATAACCCTCTTCACACATGTTTTGAGGGTTTTAATCCATTCAAAATTCATTATATCATAACATCACTGGGTATTTAATTAAAAGGGATTAAAATACAACCAAGATAAGAACTACCCAACTCAGTCATATAATGTAGTCCATGTGTATATCCCATTTCTCTTTCTTTCTAGTTTATTATGCTTATATACAATCATCTAGTTTATTATGCTTATATAGAATCACCTTACGCTGTATTTGAATTGAGAAAAAAAGAAGAAACAAATAATTTGATTATTAGAAAAAATAGAGAATAAATCCGTAAAAGAATATAAAAAGAAAGGAAGCAAGATTTTAGATTCTCCCATTTTTATTTTTATTTTTATTTTTTTTCTTGATAAATTCAAATTTCAAATATAACATAAAGCAATATTTTAAGGTAAATACAGGACTTAGAACACAGAAAATCTGGTGCCTATACATACAGAGATCAAGGTGAACATACATACCAGAGCCACGGCATCCCTAGAGGCCATGATTATGATGTCTGCACAAGAAACGATTCCCGGACAGGCTTTCTCTAAGGCATTCTTGGCTTCATCAATAACTTCATACGATCTTAGGGAGTCTATGTTTGATAAAGCAAGCTTTTCTCCGAGCATGTTTGGTGTATCATCAAGCAACATTGAAGCGTCGCAGCCCTACGACATAATTAACCAAACAATCAACCACCAATCTGGATTTTTATCTAAGAATAATGAAAAAGAAAGAACAAGAACAGAAACAGAGGTTTTTGGGTTCACGAAGCTTACGTTCACAAAACAATCATGGAATTGGAAGCGCATAACTGAAGCACCGCTTCTGGGTTCTTTAACCATGGCCTTCTTGATTACTCTGCGAACTATAAGTTCAGCCTTCGGGCATGTTTTCGAGTAAAAACCGGGCCGGAGTGGCGCTGCCGCCGCGGCCATGGCTGTGTTGACGAGGAGGAAGAGAAGAAAAGCAGGGGACATTTTTTTTGTTTTGGTTGGATATGCAAATGGTCACTATGTATCGTTTTGGGTCTGAGCTTTTAAACTATTGTTTGGCCGCATGTATTTGTTCTGACATTGGGAGGCAACCCAGGCTGATTGTCTGTTTGTGAGTGAAAAAGAGTTTGTGCTGCTTGGAGGAGTGATGATCCAGTGCATCACACCATTGCAACACCCACAGTCATCTGCAGTAATTGGCCGACCACTTGCCCTCATCATCCGATTCTGTAACCGGCTGGGCCCACAGAGTTTATGGGAAAGCCACTTCACCGACCTATAATATGTCAAAAAGAAAAAAACACTATTGTTTTAGTACCTAAAAGTCTAAAACTTATCTCAAGGGGAAGGCCGACTAACTTCCATGGTACGTAAGTCTAGGATATTTGATGATTTCACGTGCTCAGCGCCGAGTTTTTAATAGTCATGTTTATTAAATTATAATGTATAATATTTTATTACATGAATACTATAAATTTGTTGTAAATTTAGAGAATTTTCAAAAAAAATAAAAACTTCACATAACAAAATTTAAAATGTATAAATATCAAAAAATTCAATACTAAGTAACTATTAAACTATTTGCCCTTTTATGTAGGTTGGGTAATAGGTGCACCATTTTGCCCTCTTCCACAATTCTCCCTTTAATAAGTGAGGGTCACTCTAGTCTGGCCTCTTCTGTAGTCATCGTTTTCACATAAGCAAATTATCATTTTCTTAATTTTATTGTGACAGTAACTTGATATTTTGAGTTTTTTTTTTTTTTTATGGAAGGTGATATTTAGAAAGTTACCATTGCTTAGAAGCAGTTTTGAGGTTTTCATCTATAAGAAATGAAAATACAGGGGAAAAAAGCTAAATATACTTTTTTGTTGGGTTAAAAAAATAAATAGGCATTTTATAAAAAAAATATTTTTTGTTTAGTTTCCTATAAAAATAAACATGAGAAATTAATTTTATTTATTTATTATTTTATTTTTCCTTAACAAATCCAATATTTAAACATAACCTCAAGGATTATGCCATTTATTGATTACAGAAAAAATGATTGTGTCATTTATCATATTCTTCCAATTTCAATTACCCAAATCCAATCTAAAATTAATGACATATATATATATACACACACAAAGAGTCGAAAGGAAAAAGTGCTGAACAATTCATTAAACTCCTAAATCTTGACATTTCTCAACAATTATATTGCTTTTATAAAAAGAAAGAGAGAGGTTTTTCGACAAAGATGAGAACCATTATGGGGATATTGTAGCCTTGTAGGTTATGTTGGCTGCTTAACCTTCATACCATTACTCATAATGATATCTTCCTGCACAAAGTTTGACTGTTGGTTTTTTTAATTGACATGAGCCGGCACATGAGCCGGCACATGAGCCGGCACTTGGCGAGGTGAATGAGGACATCCCAATACATTGAATTGCTATTGGACCGAATAACTCCCTCAGTTAATTCAATGAAGCTATTCAAGTTTGACTATTTTTTGACTGTTTAAAAATTCGTTTTAGATCAATTCAATATGTAAATAAGTCAAGTTTAAATGAATCATTAATTTTTTTAAACATGACTTGAAAAAATGATATGTATTAAAAAAACTAAACTACTCTAGTTTGTTTGGTTAAAATTTGTTCGAAAACGACTCAAAAGATAAACAAGCAAACTTAAATATATTTTAAAATTCAATATGTTTTTAAGTCTAACATGAATAATTCACTACTCGTCTCGGCACACTTTGCCTTTTTCTCCTCTCCTTTTATATAGAAGACTTAGAAGACCAAATTGGCCTTGCCTTTTTCATAATTTCTTTCCACATTGGATGGTATATACCAATTATGTGTAATCTTTTATTCTTTTTCTTTCTTGCATAGGTGGAGTAAATGCGTGAAGGAGGTAAATTTCAGTTGTATGGCCCTCCCATTAATGTCTATTTGGATTTCTCATTATGTGGTCAACATTCAAAAGGTACAGGGGTGCTAGTATTAGTAACGGATGTTCATGTCAGCTGATAACCACTTCAATTAGACTATAGCTACCATCATCTTGCAAGTAATGTCACCGTGACTAAAGCTACATCACTAAGGCTAGCATTTTCCTTCAGAACAGCATCTCTGGTCCCCTCCATCCCATGCAAGCAGACATGTGACAAGTCCTTGTGTTACGCATTTACACTAACGTCATAAACTGCTGTTGATTTGGGAATAATTATCACATTCGTCCGCATTATATGCTTGACCTATGTAAAATAGGAAAAATTATTCAAGGCCCGCGGAGTGCAAGGTAATTCTTACTCCCACAATTATTACTTGCATACCGATATCGGGAATACCGGCCGGTATGTATTATATCGACCTTTATATCTTGCAAATGAATGTGAATACCGTACCGACTAAGGTACCGATTAATACCAAACAATATCAGTGGTACTGACCAATACCAGTGGTACCGAATTTACCAAATGGTATCGATTTTGTTTAATTTATTTTATAATAATTTAATTTTATTATCTTTTGATTATAATTATTAATTAAAATTTATTCTAAGCATATACTAAATAATAATATATCTTTTAAGTATTTTTAAATATATATTTGGATTGAATAATATGTTTATATTGTATTAAAACCCTTGACATTTTAAATATATATTTTTATAGCATATAATATTTATAGCGGTAATTCGAGATGGTACCTAGGAATATACCGGTACCGGTAAATACTGTACCAATAACAAAAATAATACTTTGACCAGTACGAGATTAATAATTATGCTTACTCCACCTTTCATAAATGCAATGAATCAAAAGAGTCTAAATACATACATTGAATCCACATGGTAAGAAGGATCCATTATATTTTTAAGAAATGGAGAGCACTAAATAGTTTCTCAATAAATAAAAGTATGACACAAGTACGACACTTTAATGTTTGGTAAGTTTGTTTCTTAAAAATCGAGCACATATGCCTTTAAACCTATGGGATATTTAAGTATACAATGTACTTAAACATGGTGCCGGTCGTGACGCCTCCAATTAGTCAATCCTAATTTTTTTAAAATCTAAAAAAGTAAAGAAGCCATGTGACAGTCGATGTTCATTTCCAATTTTTTTTCTCTTGCTTTTGCTTTTTTTTGCTTTTTTAATCATCTTACATGGCTATTATTCATTTATTTCTTAGCTTTTTCTCTACTGTGAACACCATTATTTCAAACGTTATCTCTTCCTCTCCTAATAATAAGAAATTATTCAGTGCACTTGGAGCGATACTTGGCATTGCTCCTCCACTCATACGGGATAGGTTCTCCACCTATTAGTCAGTCGGTACTTGACCCCACCTAACAGGAAGACCTCACAACTATGTGAGTGGTGGAGCAAAGATGACGTGGTGCTCTATGAGCACTGAATATTTTTCCCTAATAACTATTAAATCTCATATTGTACATCTCTGGCTCTTTAATTTTATTTTTTATAAATGCAATCTCATCTCAACATTATTATATCTCCAATATTATCTCTCTGTGCTCTCTTAATAAATTTTGAATCTCCCACCTGTCACTCTCCTTTTAAATTTCACTTAAAATACAATATCAACATTATTATTATCCTCTAATATGAGGAGAGGGGTTAACTTAGTGATAGTAGAGTTCCCACCCATGATTAAGGTGATGGATTCGACTCATTTATCCCCTCCTCCAAGACTTTAGCCCTCCAATATACAAAAAAAAAAAAAAATTATCCCATGCAATCTCAGGCTCTTAACAATATCTACAGCATGTTTCTTTTATATAATTATTCTTAAATATTTATAATTTTTTTTAATACATGTTAAATGTTTGTGCATTACACAATCCCTAGTAGTACTGACTATGATATTGTTTTTGTCATTGATACAATTATACAGGTACCGAGTATTGTTTTGAATTTACCGTTATATATGTTATATTTTTACAAAAAAATATATATCTCTTTGCAAAATATGACTTACAAAATTTGATGTTACCCATATCAAGTATTGTATTATTAACATTATACAAACGTGTTATCTAATCCAAGTATATATTTAAAAGTAATTAAAATATATATAAATTGTTTATTATATATTTAACACAAGTTTTAATTGACATTTATTATCAAAATATAATAAACTAAATTATTTGAAATCAAGTTACATAAAATCCTATACTGATAAATTTTGCACTAAGTCTACTAACTAGTACTGCTGAATATAACTGATAGCAATGCTTGTCTTTCCAAACCACGGTGCCAAAAATTTAATGTCTATGCTCAAATTATGATAATTTAAACACCTAAATGCAAGTGCGGCGAAATAACAGTTAAAATAACTAGGTAAGAACATGGTCGATCCACAAAAAACGGAGTTCTAAATTATGTGAAATGTCACAGTTATGGAAGGTTGGTGTTAGAATTTACCCCAGGTAATGAGTTAAATACCGACTAAGCCATACTCGACACAAGAGTATCACAGACGGCTTAAGTTGAAACTTAAACCAACCAGTTTGAATTCACCTTTTGCTGACAAGAGTTTGATAAAAGTTGCAAAAATAGTATTTAAAAAATATATTTATTTTTGAGAGATTTGATGGTTATTAAACTAGCCTGCAAAAAGATTTAGTCCAGGTGTCAACCAATAATATGTTGTAAATAAATATAAACAATTCAAACTACAAAGTAAAGAACATAGAAAGAAGAGAATACGACACCAAGATTTATTGTGGTTCGACTTCAACTTCAAAATTTACGTCCACTCACTAAGGCTCCTTCCTTGAGAATTTTCTCCACTATATCTAAATCGTAAATACAGCCACTAGTCTTTTAACGTAAACGCTAGTCCTCATTTATAACTAGTTTTTTTCATAGATGCTAGTCACACCCCTCCAACTAGTTTTTACACATGCCCTAGTCACACCTAACCAAGTGATCCCTCACTCTAACTAGTTTTTATAGACGTTAGTCACACCTAACCAAGTGATCCCTCACTCTAACTAGTTTTTATATAGATGTTAGTCATACCTAACCCCTAACTATTTTTCTTACTTAGTCTCTCCCTTACAAGAAGAAAGAATAAGAGTACAACCACTCTTGCTTACAAAAACTTCTTTCAAAAAATAGATATGCTAATAAAGCTTTGAAAACATTACAAGATAAAAGATAATTAAACTCTCAAAAACTTTATAGGATGAATATCATTTTGATACACAATCTCTTGTTGTTTTTGTTCTTGTTTATTTTTCAAGTATATCTCTATTTATAGATGAAGATGGGAGGATGATTTGTAACTTCAAGTGAGTTTATAGCCGTTTGAGAAAACATTAAAGATTTCTTCCCATTGAGCAAGCATCTGCCAGACAAGATTTTGAATTTCAGATCAGATGTCTTCACTTTCACTTTGATTTTTTCCCTGATAACGTTTGAATTTGAAAATAGCTATAAGTAAAAAATTATAGACGTGGAAGGCAGATTTGCAAAACCTTAAGAATTTGGTCGATCCAATGGTCAGATCAAAATTTATAATCAAATTACTCAAGATGTCTTCTAATTGGTATATTTAAATTCCTACACAGCTATGTTAATTTACATCAATTTTTTCATATAACAAACGTTTGAGTTTGAAAATCTCTATCAATAATGAGCTGTAGATATGGATGTTATCTATCTATATTCTCAAGAATCAAAGTATTTGAAGATTAAAGTCAAAAGATTTAACTGAAATACTCTGTCATTTTTAAGTTTTTGCTGCACTAAATCTTCTTTCACATTATGTTTCACCCAGATAACATTTGAATTTGAAAATTCATATAATATATGAAATATATATATATATATATATGAATGTTAGATTTTCATAACTTTAAGAATCAGATCATTTCAACTTCTAGATCAAAAGATATGGTCAAATAATCATGGTTGTTTCCAAAATGTCATATTTTGAATTTTAAATTCAATAAGTCACATTCCAGCTCATTTTCATTCTACAAAATTTTTTTTTCATGTAAATGTCATAAAACACCATAAGTAAACATTTGAGTTTTCTTTTCAGCCCCATAAGAATCAGATCAATCTGACAATTAGATCAAAAGATATGGACAAACGACTATGGTTGCATCATAGGATATAGTTTCATCGAATTTCAACCTTAGAAGAAAATTATGTCCTCTAATTTTCTTCTTTGAATCAAGTTTCCTTAAAACATAATTCTTAAGAATTTAGATATTATTTTCCAAATCTCGATGACTCTTTTAAGTACTTCATAATCCTACAAAACTTTATTACGCCAACTAGACCAAGGATTGAAAACATTGAATATATTTAATCAAGAAAACATTTATAAATCAAAGTAAGTTATCATCAAAATCATATATAAAATTTCATATGAATAAACTTAGAGCTAACAATCTCTTCATTTTTTATGATGACAACCTTTAATTGATTTACCTCATAAAATTATTTCAAGTAAAATAAATATTTTCATAAATATTTCAAGTTCAATAGAGAAATAATAAAATAGAGAGAATTAAAATTCAAACTCCCCCTCAACCAATGCATCTTATCTAAAACTGATTTATAAAAGAATTCAACTAGAAGTTCATCATGACAATCAACATATTTCTCCCCTTTGTTATCATCAAAAAAATAATCATGTATAAAACCGATAAAATTTCATAGAATATGAACACATATATATTTTCCTTTTGCAACCCACAAAAATAACAAATGTTAAGATATGGGAGACGTTCTATTCAAAACCAATAATGCTTCATATATTATTTTACCTTTATGTTAATATCATAATATTTTATATTTCTCTCCCTTTCAATATCAAGAAATGCATGGGATAAAAATCATATAAACATATGTAAAACACCAATCAAATATGATCATGTAAATTCATACGTATAACTTTCAAAATAAATAATAATAATAAAATAAATACACACACACACACACACATATATATATATATATTTTTTAAAGTTTTTTTTTTTCTACCATGTAACATCAATAGAGTAACATACCTCATCTTTTTCTTTTACTATTAAGCATAGATTAGCAACTTCATCGCTTACTATCATTTTCATTGGAGTTATTTTTTTTTACTATCACTTTAAGATATCATCACATTTTTCTTTTTGACCTTCTTTTTTATCTTCTTGAGTATTGGACATTTGAATTGTATGTGACCGGATTTCTTGCATTCATAACATATAATGGCATCTTTCTTTGAGAGCATTTTCTTACTTTGTTTTTTCTTTCTCAGAAATCTTTTGAATTTTCTTGTGATTATAGCAAGCTCCTCATCTTCATTGCTACTTTCTCCATTATCATAAATATCATCATTTTTAATAGATAATTTCAAAGCAAGATCTTTCTTTCTTTTCCATTCATCTTCATCATCATTCATGGTAAGTTCATGAGTCATAAATGAACCCAAGAGCTCATCCATGGTAAATTTTGTAAGGTCTTTGGTTTCTTGTATGACGGTGACTTTCGGCTCCTAATTTTTTGATAGACACCTAAAAATCTTTCTCACCAAATCAACATTAGTATAAGATTTGTCAAGATATTTTAAAGCATTTATAATATCAGTGAATCTAGTAAACATGTCAGAAATTAACTCAATATTATCCATTTTAAACAATTCATATTTATAAACAAGCATACTAATCTTAAATTTTTTGACTTAGTTGGTCCCTTCATGTGTGACTTCTAATTTATCCCAAATATCTTTAGCTGATTCACAAATAGATATACAATTAAATTCATTCGCATTAAGAGCACAATAAAAAACATTCATAACTGTAGCATTTAATTGAACACTTTTTATATCACTAGCATTCCATTCACTTTCTTTCTTAAGTACATTTTTTCCTTCTACAATCTTAGTTGATATACTAGGATCACTAACAATAATTTTTCATAACTTATAATCAGTAGTTTGAATATATATTCTCATTATAACTTTTCAATATTTATAATTTATGCCACTAAACAATGGTGGTTCATTGGTTGATTGACTTTTAGCAAGAAAATTACTAAAAATAGTTGTCATAATTTACTTTAAGACAGTTAAGTCCACTATAAGAGCCCAGGCTTTGATATCAATTGTTAGTCTAGGTGGCAACCCAAGAGGGGAGTTAATTGGATTTAAACAATAATTCAATAAATAATTTCAAATTTAAAAATTCTAACTAAATATTCAACAAATATTAATCAACCAATAATATGTTATAAATAAATGCAAGCAATTCAAACTACAAAGTAAAGGAGATAAAGCGAGAGAATATGACACTAACATTTATCGTGATTCGATTTCAATTCCAAAGTTTACGTCCACTCCCCAAAGCTCATTTCTTGAGAATTTTTTTCACTATATCCAAATCATAGATACAGCCATTAGCCTTTTAACCCAAGTGCTAGTCTTCCTTTAAAACTAATTTTTTTCACAGATGCTAGTCACACCCCTCCAACTAGTTTTTATAGAGGTGCAATTCACACACAACCAAGTGATCCCTCACTCCAACTAGTTTTTGTATAGATACTAGTCACACCTAAACTCTAACTATTTTTCCTAACTAGTCTCTCCCTTACAAAAAGAAAGAACAAGTGTACAACCACTCTTGCTTACAAATAAATTCTCTTAAAGAATAAATATACTAATGAAGCTCTCAAAACATTATAAGATAAAAGACAATTAAACTCTCAAAGATTTTGTAGGATGAATATCACTTTGACGTATAATCTCTGTTGTTTTTGTTTTTGTTTGTTCCTTAAGTGTATATCTATTTATAGATGAAGATAGGAGGATGCTTTGTAGTTTCAAATAAGTTTATAATCGTTTGAGAAAATATTGAAGATTTCTTCCCGTTAAGCAAACATCTGCCAGACAGGATTTTAAATTTCAAATCAGATGTCTTCACTTTCACTTTAATTTTCTCCTTAATAACGTTCAAATTTGAAAATGACTATAGGTGAAAAATTGTAGACATGGAAGGCAAATTTTCAAAACTTCAAGAGTCTGGTTGATAATGGTCAGATCAAATTTATGATCAAATTACTCGAGATGTCTCCCAACTGGTATATTTAAATTTCTGCACAGCTATGTCAACTTGCATCAGTTTTTTCATATAACAAACGTTCGAGTTTGAAAATCTCTATAGGGTATGAACTGTAAATATGGATGTTATATTTTCATATCCTTAAGAATCAAAACATTTGAAGTTCTGAGTCAAAAAGATATGAGTGAAATACTCAAACCGTCTCTAAGCTGTCATCTTTAAATTTCTACTGCACTAAGTCTTTTTTCATCTTATGTTTTATCCAGATAATATTTGAATTTGAATTTGAAAATTCATATAACATATCAAATGTATATATGGATGTTAGCTTTTCATAACTTCAAGAATCAGATTATTTGGACTTCTAGATCAAAAGATGTGATCAAATAATCATGACTGTCTCCAAGATGTCATATTTTGAATTTCAAATCCAATAAGTTACCCTTCAACTCATTTTCATCCCATAAAATTTTCTTTTCATGAAAAGGTCATAAAACCCCATAATTAGATATTTGAGTATTCTTTCCAGCCCCACAAGAATCAAATCAATCCAATAGTTAGATCAAAAGATATGAGCAAACTACTATAATTGTATCGTAGGATATAATTTCATCGAATTTCATCTCAGAAAAAAATTATGTCCTCTAATTTTTTTTCCTTAAATTAAGTTTCCTTAAAACATTATTCTCAAAGATTTAGATATTACTTTTCAAGTCTTGATCACTCTTTCAAGTGCTTTATAATCTTGCAAAACTTTATTACACCAACTAGAATATTTTAATCAAAATAAGTTATCATCAAAATCATATATAAAATTCCATATGAATAAATTTAGAGCTAATAAAATAAATATATTAAAAACAGCCTTGGATCTAATTGATCTGATTATGTAACTTTCTTAAGGTTGATTAATATAGATTTATTATCTGTCAATCGTTTGGCCTCCTTGAGTCTCATAAACCAACAAAAAGGAATATTCAATGATAACCAAATATTAGAATATTACGTTAAAATCATGAACTCTCACCATCGACTCATAAATACTAGATAATACTTTGTCAGAGTATAAATGTAACAAACATAATTAAAGGCGTATGTTTTTAAAGGTTCTAGCTAGATACTTATTAAATTATTATCGAAGACCATCACCATTGATTTGCATATATCGACTGATTTTATCAAGGCAGAATGTATTACAAACATAATTAAAAGTTTAAATTTTCAAAAGGATTTAGATTTTAATTATCAAGAATGTAAAAGCAATCCATTCCAGATTATGATTAGGAGCCTTAAGTCCCTACTAGAGGTTTGAACATAAAAATATATTAGACAGAGAACCTGCATAAAATATACAAACCTTTGAAAAGTGATAAGTAAATCAGTATTTATTTTATTTTACGCTACTCCTATATTAACTACGATACTCTTAAACTTAAACTTGTTTATAAAACACAAAATCATTACGTGCATAAAATATACATGCATGTGCCTGTGTATGCAATATATTGAACGTGTGTAAAAATACAAAGTTTTTGAATAAATCTAGAATGGAAAGACAAATCTTAATTGATCATCCTAATACCATCATGTGATCTTCACAATTGGTTACAAGAATAAAATAACTGCTCTTGATAATAAAAATTCATAATTTGAAAGAAAATGACTTCATAAATAAAAATATTTATTACAACAGAATAACGGTAAAGAAAAAGCCGAAAACTGTCTGAAAAACACTAACAAACTAACTAGAAATCTACACTTGAAAATGAAACAATTGAATGTGGAGCTCCCTGATTTTAAAATTTTTCTTCTTCGGACTCTTTCTCTGGCTCTTTTGTGAACCTCTACTCTTCCTTCCTATGGCTTTCTTATTTATAAGAAATAAAAATAAATTTTTTATTATTATTTTAAATTACACCACTAACTTATATATTTATAATATTATACCACTAATTTATAAATATATATAATATTATACACGCTAATTTATATATATATATATATATATATATATATCCCACTAATATATATATATATATAACATTATACCCACTAAGTTAAATATATATATATATATATTAGTCATATATAATATATCCATTAATATATATATAAATATAATATTATACCCACTAAGTTATATATATAATATATCGACTAATATATAGATATAATATATAGCCACTAATTTATAATATATATATATATATATAATATAACATAATACATCAAATTAACACTTGAATAAATATTTGTGTGTGCTTGCTGACTTTATTTTGTTAGGTTTTAGCTTTAAATTTGCACAAGATACAAAAAAATATACAAAAAAATATCAAAATTATATTAAAAATAATAAATAATAAATAAATAAATACTAATAATAGCTTACGATTAGAGACTCTGATTGTAAAGTAGCTAGTAGTTGTCGGTATCTTAATTGGTACGAAACTCATCTTTTTTTATATTATTTATGTCTAGTATGGTACTCTCTCCATCTCTCCCCCCCTCTCTCCTCTCTCTCTCTCTCTCTCTCTCTCTCTCTCTCTCTCTCTCTCTCTCTATGTGTCTTTGCTTTTGAGTGTTGTATTATTAACATTATACAAACGTATTATTCAATCCAAGTGTATATTTAAAAGTAATTAAAATACATATAAATTATTTATTATATATTCAACACAGCTTTGAATCATACATATATGTAAATTGTGTTCGTTCAAATATTTTACCTTTCTCATAAGTAGTGTCTACATGACACTCTATATACTCTTATACTTTTTAAATGTCACATCACAGAGACAATTAATTAATAACTATTAAATTTGTTCAACTACTTTTATAAAACATATATATGAGATAAGATTGGTATCGAATTTATCAGGTGACCACAACTGTTTAATTTATTATGTTTAATAAATAAATAAATAAGATACAAAAGTTCTACTTTTATAAGATACACATATATATATATATATATGTAATATAAGCTTGGTGTTTGGTGAATATATAAGTAGGTGTATATATATCGGCATAATTATGGTTTTGATAATTTGTGTTACAATTAATTTGATAAGATTGGTATTGGAATCGTGTGGCTCCTATTGCTCTACAAATTCTTATTGCAATCCAATATAATTCTCTATTTAGATACAAATTGCTATTCAATTAAATCTATAAAAATTAAATCACAAAATATAATTTAATTCATACTATAATCTAATAATTTTTTTATTTAAATACAAAGTATTATCTAATTAAGTTTTTACAAATTGTCTTATCAAATATAGTACGTAATATGATTTTAAGTACGAAGTCCTATTTAACTAAATATCCACAACTTATAACATTCTAATTGAATAGATAAAATATTCATAACATTTTCTCTTCGTGCTATAAATCTTTTATTTAAAGTAAATAAAAATAGTATTAAATATGTTGCATATAGAAAATCTTATATATTACAACAAGTACATAATTATGTAGGTTCAGAATTTGTTAAGTTTTTAAATATCAAATTTTTTGCTAATATTAATTTATTCATACTTTCTACTATATTTTTGTTTCTTGACCAAATTTTCAATATATATGCTTATCTTTTTTTTTATACGCGCATTGCGTACACTGCTAGTTGACAGTTATTATCAAAATACGATCAACAAAATTATTTGACACCAAATTACATAAAATCTTATATCTATATATTCGGTACTGAGTCTACTGATTAGTACTGCTTAATATAATCGGTATTAGCTCATATTTGTTGATACCTTAACTGATATGAAACTCACCTTTTTTGATACCGTTTATGTCCAATATGATACGAACTATCCAAAATCGATATTAATAACTATGCTCCAAATATCTAATAAATTTTTGGCATCCACCCATCTCCTTTTTAAGTTTTTCATAATTACAACCTTCTCCTCTCAACATCATTATCTCAAATATTATCTCTCTCCATCTCTTAAGATATGACAATCTACGTCTTATCTCTCTCTCTCTCTCTCTCCTTTCAAGATATATTCATAAATACAATATTAATATCATTATTATCTTCTAATACAATCTCAACAATATCTCCAACATTATTTCGCTCTTTTTCCTAATAAA
Organism: Euryodendron excelsum; assembly: GCA_033060915.1. Taxonomy (NCBI): domain Eukaryota; kingdom Viridiplantae; phylum Streptophyta; class Magnoliopsida; order Ericales; family Pentaphylacaceae; genus Euryodendron; species Euryodendron excelsum. Next base: position 26,205,706 of record CM065385.1, on the reverse strand, counting down.
TTTGAATAGCAACAACATTATCTCAAAACTAATTATTGAAAAAATATTGAAAACATAAGGAAGCCACATAGCAGTCCTCTTTGGTTGCTTTTAAATTTTCTTTTATCATTCTTTTTGGCCACTTTTTATTTTCCGTCTTACTTTTTACCTCTTTCCTCTCAACATTAACTATACTATTGTAAATAGCGAAACGTTGTTGTGTTTTTTAGACCAAAACCTTGAATACATTTTTCTCCAATTTGTAAATTTTTCTATTTCAATTAATAACACATCACATTTTATCTAGCAATGTGATTGGTCAAACTTTATCACAGATTAATCTTATTGCTCACTACAAATATCAATTGTAAGTCAATTAAAATCTTATTTTAAAATATGTTATCATTATAATTGATTGAATTAGACAATCAAATCATATTGGTCACTCCATATGTCAATTGAAATTAAAAAAATATGTTATCACTGTAACTGATGGGATTAAACAATTGAAACCTAAAATAACTAACATGTAATAACTATACTAATTTAGAATATTTTATCCCCGCGAAATATATTTAAAATTTTACTGATGGATCAATTAAAATTTAAAATAACTAACAATTATACTAACTTAAAATTTTCTATCATGACAATGGATTGGCCCATTGGAATCTATACTACTATAAAGAACAAAATGTTGTCAGATTTTTAAGTCAAACAGATTCAAGGCATTTTTCTTATATTTTTTTATTTAAAAAATATTAATAATGTGCTGTCACAATTTGATTGGGCATTATATTGTTCCTTAAATTTTCTAAATTATTGATAAAAATAATTATTTGTATTTGTTTGAACATCCCTAGAATATCTCATTTCATATTCAACAAATTCTTTGCATTGAAAATAATCATAGTAGGTCTATTCTTATGTTAATATTCGATTATCTACAACTATGTTATCAAGTATTCAAAATTTGGAAGTGTTTTATACCAACAGCTACTCTATAGTGGATAGACTAGCATCAATAGACTAGGATCAATAGATATACAGCTGGTCATGACTAGAAACCGAAAGATAGAAATCGGAATAGAGCCAATGAGCAAACCAACAGAAAAAGATGAGTTACGTGAAATGCAAATTCTATTTATGTTTGTGTATCCGGAGTGGGAGTAGGAGTTGGGTAGGTGATAATACATATATATACTTCTGTTTTGTAGATTGTACTGATTACACAATATCTTTTCCCTTTTCTTATATCAGTTATAAATGTATGATGAACTCTATATAGTTTGTACTTATTTTCTTTCCTTTTCTGAGTACTATTTTTAGAAGAAAAGGTAACTCTTAGAGTCTGTTTAGAAACAGCTTTTTTGACTGCACAAGCTATTTAAAAAAAAGTATAAAAAGTAAGCTAGCTTAAAAAAAACTTACTTGGGGTGTTTGGTAATATGCTGAAATATTTTTTTGGGTTATTTTTTAATTAGGTTGTTTGGCACATGTTTTTTTATTTTTTTGAATTGTTTTAATATAAAAATAACAATACTTCCCTCCAGGTGATGATGGTGCTGGGTGAGGGTGGTGGTTATGGTGGTGTTGGGTGGGGGTGGAGGCAATGTGGGTAGTAGCAGCAAATGGTGGCGGTAGGTGGGGGTGGTGGGTGGTGGGGACGATGGTGCTGGGGTGGTGGCGAAGTGGTGGTGGCGAGTGGTGGCGTTGAGGGGGGTGGTGGGTGGCGGCGACAGTGGTGCTGGGTGAGGGTGGTGGCAACTGCGGTGGTAGATTGTGGAAGTAGCGGCGATAATGAGGTGGTGATGGTTGGTGGTGGACAATGGTGGCTTTGTTGGTAGTGGCAGGTTGTAGTGACTGTTGGTAGTTAATGTTGGTAGATGAATTTTAAAAACTTGAGAAATTTTATTAATTTTCACTACAGTGATTTAAGCACAAAATACATTAAGTTTTTAACTTTTTGTGTAAAATCTTATTAGGCTAAATAATATAATAAAAAAATTATTTTTTCTAAGCTAAAAAAGCACTCAACCAGATACTTCATGCTTTTTTAAAGCAAAAAGTCGAATAAGCTAAAAAAATAAAATGTTCCCAAACAGGCCAAATAACTCAAAGGAGAAGTTTGGGAAAGTTTTGTCATAAGTACATTTCAAGTCTTTTTATAAAAAAATGTATATGAGAAGAAAAAGCTCAAAAACCAAACAACAACAATAGCAATTGCAAGAGCAACAATAGGACATGGTGAAGAAAGAATGGATATCAATTGAAAAATATAAAGAGAGTTCTAGGTTGAAGATTTTGTTATGTATGATTTATTAATTGAAATTTGAAATAATATAAAAAAAAAAATAGTTCATTTAGATATTACAAATAATTTAATCAAAACTTTTTTTCTCAAAATTTTTAAAAAAAGGGTTAATTTTCATTTTGTTTCTTCAATTTTACCTTAGATTTTAATGTCATTCTCCAACTTTGATTTGTTCTGTTTAAACCTTCTAACTTTAGAAAGAAAGTACATGTGATCCAACATTTTAAAATAATTTATAAAAATTAAAAATTAAATATACTTTGACTCTCTTAATTAGGATTCAATTTCACTTTATCTACTAAATTAAAAGTTGTCACATTTTTACCCCTAAGCTATTAGAATTGAAGTTCGTTTTGATACCATTAACAAAAGAAACAAATTTAACACTTCTAGCATTTTTAATATAATACAATAAAAGATTTTTTTTTCTTGGGTTAGCAAATGTGTAGTTTCAAAAATCTATTTAATATTGGCAAGATCAATAATTGGTGGTCCACATAAGCAAGATTTTGTGAATCATTTTGGTCATTTTCTTAGGCATTTTGAAATGGCTTACAAAATTTCATAATCATGAAATTATTATTTTTCTTTGATTTAGAGATGAGTATAAAATTTTGACTAAACTAACCCCTAAATTTAAATTTTATAATGGTGAAAATGTAACTATTTTAGTTTAATGGGGATAAAGTGACATTAAGTTATAGTTTAGGATAGCAAAATATAATTAATCTTTAATCTCCACACCTATTTTGAAAAGTTGGACAACATTGACTTTTTTTTAAAAGTTAAAAGGCTTAAATACAAGAAATCAAAGGTGAAGGATGACATTAAAAACTAAAACAAAATTGAAAATACACAGTGATTGTTTGCACTTTAAAAAATATATTTTGTTCCATGCATGCATGGCATTGGTTTAATACTAGTTGTTTCTTATAGGAAAATGTTATTCTTACAAAAAATTTGTACACAAACTCCTATCAGAATAATATGATAGTGATAGTTTTGTAATCAAAAGTTATTATCATAGGTATTTTGCTTTGGAGCTGTGAAAGGCTCTCGTTCAGACATACCATTCTATAAAATAAAAAAATTGTATGCATAATTTGTTAGTATATCATTACCTTTTTCTAATATTTTCTATCCCACTCCTAAATTTCAAATAATCACCCTCTCTCTCCTTTACATTTTTTTTTCTCTTGTTTGGTTTTTTTTTTTATCATCTTAGTTGCCTCTTATTTTTTGTGTTATATATATATATATATATATTGGTTATGTTGTCAAAGATGTCCAAGCCAACTTACATACTCCTTAACTAATTCTTCCTTGGTCAAGTTAAAGGTAGGAAAAGTAGTTAAGTGGTTAGGTAGTACTGAGTGTTCAATAGTAATTTCTATAAAATGATAACAAGTGGTGTGTGAATACATCAACAACTTAAATTTGTGGTGTAGTGGAGAGAATTTTAAGAAAACACCTTATTAAATTTTGCTATATGATATTTTTTCTTAAAAGTCTCTCCAGTACAACACTAATTTATTTACTAATATATTTATACATTATGTGTTACTATTTAATAAGAATTATAATTACGTATTTAGTACTATCTAACCACTAAATTTTTTTTTAAAAAATAAATTATTTATACCAAAATTAAAAAAATTATATAAAATAAATCTTTTATGACTTGACCTAAAAAATGTAATAAAATTTTAAATTCAAGACTTTTGAGTCTAGCCTACACTCATGGTTGGTTTTCTTTTATTTTCTTTCTTACCTTTGTCTCTCTCCCCATAACATCATTATTTCCAATATTATCTCTCCCCCACTCCTAAATTTCAAATAGTCAACCTCTTTCACTCCTTTTTAAGTGTCCATTAATACAGTTGTCCTCTCAACATTATTATCTCCAACATTCTGTTCATATTCCTCTCCTAGTAAAGTTCAAAAGGGCGCAATTCACAAGGTGCATAGAAAAAGAAGTCGTAAACAGATTTGGTACCATTTGGTAGCTATATAATGGAAAAAGTTTTCAATTCTTTTATTTATTTAATTTTTTTGGGGTCAAAGTACCAACATTGTTGCTTTGCTGAATAGTAATTTTCCGCAACAACCCTAAAATTAAAGTACTTTAAAGATGAAAACAAAATACCGTAAAGTTTTCTAAAGATCCATAATATTTTTCATGCAAAAATCATTATGGCAACCAATGGAGCCTAAAAAGTCTTCTGGTGGCCACGTAGATATGACTTCATGCAATAAATTTTTGCAAGAAAAAGTCGAAAAGTTATTGCATAGGATTGTGAAAAGTTAATTAAATATACATCTCTTCACTTTTGGGGAGATTCTAATCTTTGTGGATCAACTGAAGAGATTTTGTTAGATTTGGAGAAGCGCACAATGCTAATGCAAGTCATGAAAAGTAGGTATTAAACCAGGGCTGCTTATTCAAATCAATAGTAAAGGTTGCAAGTGATTAAAGTATGAGATTTAGCAATGAAAGGATTCGACTGAGGTTCAATTCTTTTACCCTATATTTGAATTTTAAATTTGTAAAAAAATAAGAATATAAATAAAATAAAATATATGAAAGTAATTTCTTTTTTCTTTCTAAATTTAAGATCCAAAATATAGTATTAGCTAACTAAATATGTTACAATCTTTTTGTGAGAAAAGTTATTTAGTGCTTTTGGAGAATTTTGTGGTCATTCTACTTCTTGACAATACTGATAGGTCTTACAACTAGCGGTCCTTCAAAAGAATCGAAATAATTTTTCTTTCAGTGTAAGAAGTAACAACTCATCCTCGCCGAATTAGTCAACAATGCTTCCCCAAAAGAAGCATAGCCAACTAAATTGCAACCTGCTGAAGAAAATTAATGATGGCTTATGGTAGACTACTTGGGGCCATTTCTAGAGTTTTGGGCTTGGTAATTGTTCAATTTGGTGAGACGAGAGAACTACACAGTGTACACATGTCTTAAGATTAGTTGTGGTGCATACAAATTAATTTGGCCATCCGATTATTAAAAAAATATAAAGAAAAAAGAAAACTTGTAGTGACCAGTGTTTACACTCGCGGGTTGAAAAGAAGAAGACATCATTTGGACAATAGGAAGATAACCTGGGCCGGGAGATTTCAGTTGGGCTGGGTTTTATGTTCATGGATTGCGCTAGCCCTAGCCTAGCTGACCGTTGTGTTGGGTAGAAAATATTAGTTTCAAGTTCGACCCTAAACATTTTTTATTTTTATTTTTATTTTTTTTGATGACCCAGAACACCAACCTGACCCGTACTCGAAAACCCGGAGAGAACTAGCCAAACTGGGGAGGATGGGCCCTCTCAGCCTCCATACCTTAGGTAAATAGTAGGACTTTCAAACGTGATTGACAGGGTTTGAACTCGGAACCTAGCTGACCCGATGTGCCGAGTAAAAAATATTAGTTTCAAGTTCGACCCTAAACGTTTTTTATTGAGTGGTAGTTTAGTGGCTTAAGTTATACTCATAGTGAGAGATCAAGACTCAATTCTTACAATGATCTCAATATATTTTAGCGGCTTAAGTTTTTTTTTTAGTACTAAGTTTTTTTTTTAGTACTAGGCGGATGTACATACATATATGCATGTCTGTGTGATACCACATGTAACAGTTACTATTTTGACAGTTTGAATTGTGTAAGTGGTAATTTTTTCGAAAAGATGTATTAACCTTACATTTTTTTTTCCTATTTAACACAACTCTTGAAGTTATTGGCTATTAACGTCCCATTTTTTTTTTTCTATTTAACACAATTCTTTAAGTTACTGGCTACTAAATAGATTTTGATAACCAATTATGAAAACAAACTTGTGGACAGTTCTCCTATGAAGGAACTAAAATTCCTTAAAGAAAGAAAACTTTTCAAAGGAAGATTAGGGAAAGCCACCAAACTCCACATATATTAGGTCGAAGTATTTGCTTTTTAGTATGATACATGTATATACAAATAAAATTAATTGTGGACATGCTATACATTTATATGAACGATTTTGTATCTTTACATTTTACACCAAATTTTATTTTAGAATCTTCATTTTTAATTGTAATAATTAAGTTCTTACACTTCTAATTTATTGCAATGTTAACATTTTGTTAACAGATCTCTCCAAAATCACTTCAAAATCATTAGTATAATCAACTCTATGATGTATATAATATAATTAGGCTTCATATAAAAGTCTCTAATTTGACTTAAGTGCAATACGCGTGAATCTTTAGCTAGAGAAATACTTAATTTTACATTTTTGTTCTTTAAAAAGGCTATTTACTTGTTACATGAGAATTTTTTTACCTATTTCTCACATGAAGATAAGCAGAACGTTAACATTACAACAAATTAGAAGTGTAGAAACTTAATTATTATAATTAAAAATGAAGGTCATAAAGTAGAATTTAGTGTAAAGTATAAGAGTGAAAAATGTGATTTACCCTTATATGAATTCAAAATCTAAATCCCAAGTGTGGCCTAAAAAATAATCGAGCTAAATAATTGATTATAATCCGCCAAGAGGGTTTAAAAGCACTTAAAGATTTTCTATCACAGTATTTCGTTAAGTTATAAAATTGTTTTAACACTAGAAGCCTCTTTAGTTTAGATTTTTTTATTATACGACCTGAGTGTTCAGATTAACTTTGACTAATGATCTTCTCGATATAGTCAAAGATATGCCATTCACATTTGGTTAGAAGATTTACGAGAAATAAATTTTTTACGAGTTGGCCTAAAAAATTATCAAATTTTAAACTCAAAATATCTAAATTTATAGAACATATTTAGCAACTATCCTTGTCGGGCTTGTACCACATTGTTGGCTACCCTATTGAATTTTAAATAAAAGAGTGCTACCAATGTTTTGAAAATCGGACTGTTGAGCGAACTGGAAAAGAGGTCGAGTTACGGGTCACTGGTTCAACCGTCAAGTCAATCGTTATTGACTTGTGATGTCATAATTATGTCACTAATTTATTTATTAATAATAATAAAATGTATTTTATTTTTTTACACTAGTTTTAATACTTAAAATTTAAAATTTTATCTTAAAAATTGAACCGGCCGGTTCAATTACCGAGTTTATTGACCGGGTCACTGTTTAACCGCGGGTTTGACCGGATTTGATTGGAATTAACCGGATTTTGACTAAAACGGGTTTTAAGGGTTAACCGGACCGTTACCTAGCCCGGTTTTCCTTTTTCGGTTCAATCGGCCGTTCCAATCCGGTTTTCAAAACAACAAGTACTACTCACAGTTGCAGCTGTAAGTCACTCTTTACCTGATATGTGCCACATTAAGTAAGATTCATTATCAGATAATGAAACTCACTTGATGTGTCATGTGGCAGCTAACCCACAATGACTATGGATAGCATTTCACTTCTAAATATTGGTCTTTGCCAAAATGGAGTAAAATTCCATATTTATTCCTCAAATCAAAACATTTGGACAGTTATTCCCAAACCCATGTAAAGAGTTATTGGCAATCCCCTTTTTAGATAAAATGTTTTTGCCAAAAACATTTTTATCAAAGCCAGCCCGAATCTACAAAACGCCTGTAAAAAGCCTATTTTATGTAAGATTCTACCAAAAAGCGTTGGTAGTACCAACGCTTCATCGAAAACGTTGTTAAATAAACCCTTTTTACCATGAAGCGTTGGTGGTACCAATACTTTTGGTTCTCTTTAAATCTGCCCACGGATAAACATAAACCCACTCCCACCATCCAAGCTCACCCCCCATCTGCTCCCTCCTCCCCAGCAGATCCCAGATCCCAGATCCCAGATCCCCCACCCCCCATGTGCTCCCTCACACTTTCATTGCTTGTTTTTCTCTTCCTAATCAAACAACTCCCTCCTCCCCGGCAACCCCCTTCTCCACAGCAACATTGGTCCCCTTACTCCGACGGCTACCTCGGTTGGTTGGTAAGTAATAATGTACATAATATGGTATAATTTTATATATCTTTGTTAAATATATAGATATAATATAGTTCAAATATTACTCATATTACTTCATTTGTTCTGGCAGCAATCTTTCTTGCTCCTATCAGTCTGGTAGACATCGCTTGGAGCTTCCCTCACTTCGGCCGCCACCCCTATGATTAGTAAGCAATGAGTTTCATTTTATTTTTATTTTTATTTACCTTGGTTGATTGTATTGCATGAAAAAAATATGTATTATTTAGTGAATGTACATGCATAAATGTACACATTATAATATGGTTATAATATAATATTTGGTTGTTAATTTTGACAGTTTAAATGCAATATTTTCTGAATATGAAAGTCACTAAATAGTATATGTAATTTTAAATGTAATATTCGTTTGGTTATTTATCCTTAAAGAAATAAAGTAATTTTCTAATATAAATGTAAAAGATTATCCATTTTCAAAGTTTAAATATAATATAATATTGTGTTTAAAAAAATAAATTATTGCCCTTGAAAAAATAAATTCGTTTGGTTATTTATCCTTAAAAAAATAAAGTAATTTTCTAATATAAATGTAAAATATTATCCATTTTCAAAGTTTAAATGTAATATAATATTGTATCTAAAAAAATAAATCATTGCCCTTGAAAAAATAAATTTGTTTGGTTATTTATCCTTAAAAAAATTAAAGTAATTTTCTAATATAAATGTAAAAGAATATCCATTTTCAAAGTTTAAATGTAATATAATATTGTGTTTTAAAAAATAAATTATTGCACTTGAAAAAATAAATTCGTTTGGTTTTTTATCCAAAAAAATAAAGTAATTTTCTAATATAAATGTAAAATAGTATCCATTTTCAAAGTTTAAATGTAATATAATATTGTGTTTAAAAAAATAAATTATTGTTCAACAGATTGTTCAGGAGGAGCAACATCAGCCTGCTTGTCATAGAATACAGAGATAGACAGGGCGGAGGACTTGTCTTACTGGGGGCATATCTAATATTTTGTCATTATATTTGTTTAAAATTTTGGGACATTATATTTCGCTACATTTTCATGGATACCTTTTACGTTATTCCATATTTTGTTTACATAGTTGCATGTTTCAAAATATATGGTTTGGGTTACGGTTAGGGATAGTGTCAAGGGTAAGGTTAGGGTTAAGGGTACGGCTAAGGGTAGGGGTAGGGTTAAGATTAAGATTAGGGCTAAAGTTAAGGTTAGGGTTAGAGGGTAAGGTGATGGATAGGGGTTAGGGTAGGATTAGGGTTAGGGTTTTGGGTCAAGGATTACAGCTAACAGGGTTATTATAAAAAAAAACCTAAAATGTTTATTTTTAAATGGCACAAAATATTATTTTTATTCTAAGAAAAAAAACCCTAAAAACGCTTTTTGTAATGTTATCAAAATAATTTTTTTTTTTGTAAAAATATTTTGAATTGGCTACAACTAATTATTTCTACTCTTTACAAAAAAAAAAAAAAAAACCCTAAAACATTTTTTTTAAAATAAGAAAAACAGTTTTGGCTATTATTTAACAAATTAATTTTCATTAAGAAAATCATGTTTTCCTAAAAATGTTTTATGTAAAACATACCAAAACTTTTTTCTTTAAAAAATGGTATTGGCAAAAACGTTTTTAATAAAACGGTATTGGCAAAAACGTTTTATTAAATATATCTTATTTTTCTTTCTTTCTTTTTTTCAAATTCGGCCAGGACTTTGATAAAAATGTTTTTGGCAAAATCGTTTTATCTCAAAACTGGATTGGCAATAACTCTTTACATGGTTTGAAAATAACTTTTCAAATGTTTTGGTTTGAGGAATAAATATGAAAATTTACTCCACTTTGGTAAAACAATCCTAAATATTCATAGATTTGGTCTGATCTTGAACTATATTTTAAACTTAAAAAATGCTATAGTCATCGATTTTGTTCATCAAATTATTATCACGAATAATGGGTAGACACAAATAAAAAAAATTTCATATATTTATTTAACTAATATAAATCTCATTACCTTGGGTTTATGCGCGATGTAAAAATAGTCCGCCGCTCTAGCATTGCTCGTTTGCTTTGCGGGACAAGACTGGACTGAACTAGTAGTTCAGTGTTGTCCCGCGTTTGTTTTAACATTTTGCACCGAACTAACTATCCTGACGAGACTGTTAAACCCACGTACCTGAGATTAAGTTGTCCCAGTAGGGTGTTGGGACTAATAATCCCGGGACTATTTACAAGTTGGCCAAACAAGCAAGATTACAATTATACCCTTATACAAAACAAAACCTAACTCTCTTCTCTCATTTGCTTCAGCCGCCTTCTCTCTCATCTCTCTTGTTGCGATTTTGCGATTTGAAGCCCTAGCTCATTCATCGCTGTGACTCGCCATCATCGCCTCCAGCTTCGACATCGAGATCGAAGCTCTTGGCAGTCCTAGCTCTCAGCGGCTTCCGCCGCCTCCATTCTCTCTATCTCTTGCTCCTCTCCAAACCCTCCTCTTCTTTTTCCTCCTCCTCACCTCTTCTTCGACATGGCCTTGTCTTCCATAGCTATCCCCGGTGATTCCGGCGAAACCCACCTCAACCACCGCCAATAGTTGTTGGGGAAAGGACGAGGTCCACCTCTCGCTCTCTCTTCGCTCCCTCCTCTTCTTCTTGGTTCTTTGAATTCTGAGCTTTGTTGTAAAATTGGATATGTATTAATGATAAAATTGAAAATGTCATTATATCTATTCTTTTTTTCACTAAATTGGGCCTCCGTGATATTCATGGAAAGGGGAGAAAATTTTTAACTTATTTTAGGTGGGTAATCGAGTGATTGGGGCCTTACATACATAATGGTGTTTGTCTTTTTTGGATCTGTAGAGTGGATGTAATGAAGGCTAAGTAGGTAATGGTTGTGGACTAACTCTAGCTTTGGATATTTTGATGGTGGTGTTGCCATGGATATTTGGATGAACAGGTTTTCGAAGTCATGTAAAAATTAAGGTCCATAACTTATTTTCCCAGGTTGCATGATTTTGTTATCATCAAATGATTTGCATCAATCTCCTTCAAGAATAAGAATTACCTAAGTAATCTTCTTGTTTGAAAACCGTCCATAGGCAATTTTCATGTTCTGAATTTCCAAATTGCATGTTTACATTCGATTTTCAAATTGCAATATTCAGGCTGAATTGCTTACCTTTTTACCCAAAAATGATTGAAGTGATAATCACCTAAAAATATATAAAAAGAGGTACGATGGTCATTTTGTTGCGTTTGTCCAGGTCCGACTATTTGCAAACGACACTTGGATAACGTGGGATTACCTGTAATCCTGAGTTTTGTCGGAAAAAAACAAACATGCTTCTATATGGAATAAGTGGGACAGTAAGTCCAAGGACAAAGAGTCCAGAGACTAGTAGTTCAGTCCGGCCTCATCTACTCCGCGAAGCAAACGAGGCCCTAATCTTCTGCCCCTCTCTCTCTCTCTCACTCTCCGTCCGGTGGTTGGCACTTGGCAGCAAGCAAGGAACAGGAAGCAAAGAAGGGAATGGGAGGCGCCGGCGGTGGAGGCAGAGGGAGGACTTGCACTCAGAGGAAACACTTCCGTCAGAGCAAAGAGAATGTTTGGAAGCGAAGCAGCTCAGATCCTCAACAAGACGACAACAGCAACAACAACAATCGCACTTGCGAGCCCTTCGCCACTGCAAATCCTGCCTTCGATGAATACTACACGGTGCACACCCCTAAATTCTCCTATACATATATACACACGTTCATACATTTACATATATATATATATATATGCAGTCTCTTTATGTTTTTGTCATTGTGCTATGTGGCCTGGTAGGAGCAAGGGATAGTGTCCCCAGAAGAGTGGGACGCATTCATTGAAGTTCTTCGAAAACCATTGCCTGCCGCTTTCAGAGTCAATTCCAGGTAAACTTTTTTTTATTCAAACCCCAATTCGTTTACGAACCCAATAGAACAATTTAATTTTCGTCGGGTGTCCAAACTTGCCCTAGAATTAGTCATATAATTTGTTTGAGATGTTCATTGGTAAATGAGAGTTGTGGGGGGTATTGTACATTTATGTTATGGGTAATTTCTTTGAAATAAAAGCAAGACAGATGACCATCTCGTATTATGGCTGTTTTTTTGTAGAAACTCTACCATTGTATAGCCTTTCTCTTTAGAAGAAATCAATGGGCTCCAATTTGCTGTTTAATTTTGATTATGGAGCACTCTAATCTCATGTATTACTATAGCCACCTGTATTCTCCCTCCACGTACTTTGTGAATGTCCAACTGTTGCAAATAAAAGATTTGGTCAAAAAGGGCAAGAACTCACGATCAAATAAAATAAGTTACCCAAGGAACTCTAACATTATAGCTATACTTTATGAGTTTCGACCATATGACGAAGATAAAATTTCAGTTACCAAAAGATAAGAATTACCTGTTGGTTTGAAGTTTCAAATTCTATTCTCAAATAAATTCAGTTACTAGTTATACCAGCGTGAAAACTAAGTCTTCTTGCACTGCGAGAAGTATCTCAAGCTTGTTTCAAATGAAATATTGATACTGTTTCTTTTGTTTAATCGTTGCAGTAGCCAGTCTTGTGGAGACATTAGATCACAGTTAGAGAATGACTTTATGAAATGTCTTCAGGCTGAGGTTGACAAGTTGCATTCTTCCTTTCTGCTATTATGAATGTTCTGATGCTACTTGTGGATTTTTACATTTTTTCTTGCATTTTAATTAATTTCTTTTCTGCAATTGTGTTAAAGGCTGCTGATGGGAGTGAAGTGGAGGGAATTAGACCATTACTCTGGTACCCTGAGAATCTTGCTTGGCATTCAAATTTTTCTCGCATGCGGCTGAGAAAGAATCAAACCCTTGAGAGGTAAATGATGCATTTGATAATTGTAGGTGCTTAGTATACTCATGTGGATGACTACATATAGAGTTTGTCACTGTATAGGAGTGAGCCAAGCTCTGGCTAGGTCATGGGAGTGTTTGGTGCTGGTGATAGAAACTTTTAATGTGGGAGATGTGAACCAGCCTCCTAATTCACTTGTTTCTAGTGATTCTACTCACTTTTGCTTGTACATAACGTTGATTGTATGCCAATGGCCCATTTAATGCATTTAAAATGAAACATAATTCGGGCCACGTGTTTGTCATGATCTATTATGTACTTGTTTATATTATTTGTTAGCAGTGAAAGAAAAACTCTTAGAGTTTGGGTGTGTGCTGTCCTTCATGTATCAAATGTTCATGAAAATGCAAAGTTTTTGTAATATATTATTTCAGCATCGTAATTCATGTCATAGGTACGAATACATTCTCAATTAAATTTAAAATACACAATTTAATTTCAGCCAAATATATTTTGAACATTCAAGCAGGAACACGTGCTGTGCACAACTAACCACCTTTATATTCATTGACCAACTTTTTTGTGTTATATAAAACATAACAATAATATTTTTTTGAAACACTCCACAATGTATCAGTAAATTATCAACCAATTGAAATATTTATGTTAAAACAAGGTTCATTAAGAACCAATCCACATACTAATGCACTAAAAATTACAATGATCATCCCATTAAACTGAAGGAATTGCAAAAATGCGCTCTTTTGTTCAATGCGTTGGAATATTTGCCGATAGAAAAAAAAAAAAAAAGGTTATTGAAGAAATATTAATCGTGTATTTTAAATTTAGTTGAAAATGTGTTCCATATAAGAGAAGTGTGAGTGGCAGATTCCACATCTTCTACGTTATCAGAAACCTCTTCCGAGAAGCCATTTCCGGTCCAGCCTTTAGCCATTGGGTCCCAACCATTGGAATACCCCATAGAGATGTGGAGGGACTCTTCCTGTAAACCTCCTTGAGTGGTCAGTAGTTAGTCGACTATCAAACGTATCAAAGGCACTTCCAATTATGTGTTTTTGGCAACTGTACCATGAGAATGTTAGAATCCCAACAATTGTCAGCCCAACAATTGTCGGTGCAACTATAACTATAAAATTTAAAATTTTCTTTTGGCGAAGGGACAGCGAGTGCCACATGCTCTAACTATATGTATGAAAGATACATTTTTAAAATTCACTGTTGAGCTGTTAGGCATGATTATCAATCTATTGCAACTCACTACATCACAAGATCCTCATGATAGCAGCATTGCTGATGTTTAAATTACTTAAGTTGCCCTACTTACCTTTGATCCTTTTTTTTTGGTTGTCTTGGCAGTCCATATGTATATGCATTTATGTGTAGATTTAAGTATGTGTAAGTTTTTTCTTCTCAGTTGTCATTATGTCAAGGACTATCTGTTGAATGTGGCTTTGAGTTTGGGTCAAAGTGTAGTGTGAATACATTTTGCAAATATGATCTTAGAAATGGAAAATGTATAATTATTTTTAAATTCAGGAAGAAAACACATGTTAGGAAAGATAGTCTGTTAAAAGAAGACTTGATTTAACTTATAAAGAACGAGAAAAAAACCGACTTGATTTAAAAATGATGACATGGAAACTCATGCAAATGTTTAAACAATGCAGCAATTCACCATGTGCATGGTGCAAGAAAACTGATTTAATGTTGAATTGTTATCATTTATTTATTTATTTGTTCTTTTCTGATTTCTTTTTTCAGGTTCCACGTGTTCTTGAAGCAAGAAAATGAAATTGGAAACATCATGAGGCAGGAGGCTGTCAGCATGGTTGGTCAATTTTACATTTATCTGTCACTTCGTGGGTTTATATGATTCTACATATTGAGATATCACCTGAAAACTTCAGGGTGTTTCAGTTTATTTAGTTACTTAACGTTGCTCGTTAACTGTTTACATGTATTTTATAATTGTTTTTGACTCAGGTACCTCCACTGTTCCTGGATGTATGTCCGGACCATTTTGTTCTTGATAGTAAGCTGCTTTTTTATGCATTATATGCTATTGAACCTTCTTTGCCTTTAGAGCTTATAACTGAATCTGTTGAATGACAAACAATATTATCTTATAGTAGTTTCTTCTGGAAGTCACATTTATGAGTAGGTCAAATATGTTTTGAAGTTATAGTTTAGAAACTTTTGAATTTATCAAATGTAAATGCTGTTTGTCCATGTTAAAGTATGACATGTGTCGTTATATGCTGACTGTTGCCTTTGCTTTATGCAGTGTGTGCAGCTCCAGGTTCAAAAACATTCCAATTACTTGAGCTGATATACCGGCTAACTGAGCCTGGATCATTACCTAGTGGAATGGTTCTATGTTGTTCTCTTTTACCCTTCTTACTATGTCTTTAGTATCTGTTTTTCTTTTGGTCTACTATCTTTCTGCACACTGAAATATAGTGAACAAATAGCAAGATTGCAACCTCTTTCTCATTTACTTCCATTTTTTTTTTTTTATCTTGCTATGATAAAGACTTCCTGCATCCCAGTAATGTTTATTTACATTTGCCTTTATATTTTTCCTCATTTAGGTGATGGCAAATGATGTTGACATCCAAAGATGTAATCTTCTTATCCACCAAACAAAAAGAATGTGCACTGCCAATTTGATAGTCACAAATCATGAAGCGCAACACTTCCCCAGCTGTCATTTAAACAAGAATTGGGCTAATGGTTTTGAGAATGGAGTTGCGACGGAGCTGACTTACAGTCAGCTCCTATTTGATCGTGTCTTGTGTGACGTTCCATGCAGCGGAGATGGTACTCTTCGGAAGGCTCCTGATATCTGGAGAAGATGGTAGCTCTTTAATCACTAGTCCAATTATGAATTGCCTTATGGCTGGGTAATTGTTATCTCTTATACAGGAGTGTAGGAATGGGCAATGGGATCCATGGCCTACAAGTTCAGATAGCAATGTGAGGTACCTTTTACCATATATATTTTTTTTGTTTCTTTTATTTGAGGTGTGAAAAACAGCATAAGTACAAAACAAGCTCAGCTCCATCATAAGCTGTCTACTTAGTTTTCTTCTTGTTGTCTAATGTTCCTTTTGGCTCCCTAAGGGTCTGTTTGGAAAAGCTAGAAGTTGAAGTGTGGTCCGACTTAACTGTGTGAAGCATGAAAATCAGTTCGTGTGAATCCTATATTTGCCCCAAATTGGGCCGTCAGTTCAAACACAGTAGTTTTTAAAATGAACCAGATTTGTGTTTTAGAACTGTAGACACCTTCCATACATTGGCAACTGGCAAGTTGGTTTGCAGAAGCATTTTTTTAAATTTGACGTCTTCTAATTTAAAATGTAATACTTATTTGTTTATTGATAATTGTGATGCTGATAATGAACTCTAACCTGTTCAGGGCTAAAAATAGATTACAGAGATATTGCCTGATTGGTTCAAGAAAAATGAAAGAGATGGTATTGTATCAATGGGCAAGAAGACTAACTTTTTAGACAAACTCAACTTAAACTGGAGCTTGTTCAATAGAATGCTCATTTTGACAAGAACTGTTTAAAAGTGATTAGACTTGACCTGAACTGGACCAAAATTTATGCTTCCCAAACAGGCCCTAAGCCTTGAGGAGCGATCTGCTTTCAGACAACATCAGGATTCAAGTAGTTTTCTGGTGTATTTGGGTTCTGGTTGGTAAAGTTAGTCTGAGGTTTTTGTATGTGATGAAACAGAATTTAAAAGATACGGACTATTTGTTGGAGCCATAATTTTTGCATTTTGTATGTCGATTGCAATGTTCATGGTCACTTAGAACAGGGAGATTTTGATAATTTACTCGTGTTTTTGAACTTTGAACTTAAGCCACTGATGTGCTTACTGTTTGTATTCCAGATGTACTAATTTTGTTCTTTTTCTTGGAAGTTAAGTTGAAGTTTTCGTTCGACAGGGTTTACCATGCCTTTTTGGTCATTCTATATTTGATTATATCAGGGATATCGTTGCTTAAAGTTGGTGGCAGAATGGTTTACTCAACTTGCTCAATGAATCCAGTTGAAAATGAGGCTGTGGTTGCTGAGGTAATATGTCAGCTATTAGAAGGAACTTTTGAAGCTACCATGACATTGAGGGCTTGATTGTTAATGTTCTCATATTTTGATGTTAATGAAATGGAAATATAATTGGTTGCTTCTAAAGTACTTCAAAGAGTTCTCATAAATAATGAGAATAGGGTGGGGCGGAGTGGGGTGGTTTTATGATTCACTTTGTCTTCAAATAGTAGCTGCTACTGCAAATTTGCACTGCTTTACCTGGCAGCTGTCCATCCTCTCTACTAGGAACCTAAGGCAAAATGACAGCTTGATTCACAAAAAATCTCAATCCCAATTTTGAATTCATTGCAATGACCATGATTTTGTTTTTCTTATCTTAATCTATGCACTTTATGTTAAACGTGGGTGCTTGTTTCTTATAACCAAAATGACCCACCCACGAGGTCGTCCGGTGGTAAGGGTGAGCAAGGGACTGTGTGGGGAGGCGCACGGTCTCGGGTTCAATTCCCCCTGGGATTAAACTCGTGATTAATCCCACCCTACAGGGGATTAATCCCACCGAAGGTGTGGACACCCCTGTTATCAAAAAAATAAAAAAAAATCATGAATACATATTTTCATCACTTTTATTTATGAACATGTCTCTATGTCAAGGAAAAGAACAAACGGGCCTTTTGTTCTTACGATTAAAAGAACTGCAGGCATAAGGTTAGATATTAAGCAACCAAAATACTTTGGTGTTCATTGTGATATTGTGTGAACATCATTTTGTGTCCATAGTCATGTAGGGCCATATGGAGATGACCTAGTCAAACTTAGAGTCAGGAAAAAAAAAATGCTTGCTACTACAAATATGAATTTGGCACCAGTACCAACAAATAATCCCCTTCTGAGGACTACTGCTGTTAATTTTATCTTGCTTGATTCGACATCTAAATCCTTTGATTGTCTTGCAATGAAAGGTATCTTTTTAAACTTTTAGTTTTGTGACTGTTGTCAGTTGAAGTGGATTCCAAACAGTATTATTTTATGCTTTATCTTGTGGACTTTGTGCTGTTTAAGATGCGACATTATTTCTGCTTTTAGTTTTGTGATTGGATGTTTATTCTCTTGATCTGCGTGGCTCAATTTTGGCTATGTAACTTTCACTTATTTTTCCAATTCTTGCTCTCTCTGTGGGTCCATAATCTTTCATTTCCTCCAGATTCTGCGGAGATTTGGGGGGTCTGTTGAACTTGTTGATGTCTCCAATGAGCTCCCTCAGCTTGTCCGCAGGTCTTAAGAAATGGAAGGTTAGCTGTTAATTTAGCTAGATCTGTGGTTGGATTACTTTAATTTACATGATTCTCTTTTTCATTTTATCCAGTAGAGGAAGGCAATGTTCTCTCTTTATTCTCTTGAGGGACAAGGGAACATCCAGGTACTTTATAGGAAAACTACCTTTTTTGATTCCTCTTCAATGATCTGGAATTTCTGCGAGGAGCTCTGTTCGAGAGGAAGCACTGGCTCTTATCGAAATTGACCTTTTGGCCATTACAATCAGCTTCTTACTTGTTTCCAGAAAGATTTTCAGCTTCTTAAGATTCCGTTTATGGCCATTATATAATATTCTAACATCGTTCGCAAAGAGAAGGTGGGAGAGTGCTGGTGTAACTTAGTGCTAGAAATTTCTCTGAATCTCTATATTGAACCTGTAGAGCGGATACGGACTCTGAAACTGCAATATCATGTATAAGATAGCATCTGGATTCTCTTGCTTGGTAAGTTGAGAGGAATCTGAGTTCTCTAGCGAACTTGTTTGTGCATAGATTAAGAAGCCAAAGATATTCAAACAATAAAATTTCGTGTAACCTCTTGAAGAATTGACCATCTTTTCTGCTCAATCGAAGGAAGCAGCTAACTCTATTACCCTTCAATTCAAAATAATTTAGGCTTAGCATTACTACTTATGCAATTATCTTTTATTCTATACTTGTAGTGTGAAATCTGTACGTATTTTACTCGTGCTCTGGTCTTAAAACATCCATTGTGCTATGGAGATGTTTGTGGGAAGATATAGCTTACACATGTCAAATCAAAGAATATCATTTGCAATAATTTATTTGAAATTAGAAAATTTGCTGTCTTTTTGTATGTCTTAATTACTGTTTTGCTGCCCTCTTGTGCATGTTTGTGGATGAGTTAATTAAATGGATTCATGCCTGTTATCTTTTTTGTGCCCCTCACCCTGAACCAACACCCAAAAAAAAAAAAAAAAAAACCTAAGAAAATGATGAGGATTGCTAAGTTAAAATCTATGGTGGAAAAGGAGGAAAAAATAAACTGCCCTTTGGGCTTGTCGATGGAATAATAAGCCCTGCCATAGTGTCATGAACCGACATTTTTTAAGTGAACTAGGCTGTGTGGCACTTGTCTTGAGCAGCACCAAGCAAGTCAACCAATGGGGCACCTCACAAATTAAGCCAACACACATACCCAAAAGGTGCACAAGTGAGCAAATTTGAAATAACAAGCTAAGAACATTTAAAGCAACTACGAAGGCAAATGGCACACAGTTTGCAAGTAATACGATCACTTTTATTGCATGTACAAAGCAATTCAAACTACAATTAGGCGGAGAGTTTTGATAGCTAACAACCAACAAGTTAAGGATTTAGACTCACCTTACTATCCTCTCCTATATATGCTTTTTGAGCTATTTCAAAACTATACAAGTAAACGTGACTCCCTTTTGAAGAGTCATAATGGGTCTACAAAAACATATACAAGAAATTTGACAAAACTCTTTCACATACATATATATGACCCTAAACTAATTTTCTAACCCTTCAGAAAAATTACAACACCTCTCTTCAATAGGGTTAGAACACGACAAACTTGGATGCCGCACACTTTGACAAGAGAAAATCTATGCGTACATCCAACACCAAACCTATATCTCTGGACTCTATACAATATGTACATACATGATAGAGTTGGCACGAGACTGGAAAATGAGGGCATGAACCCAGCCTTGAAGTGCAGCTCGTGACACATAGGCATCAGTCAATTGGAGACTAGTTCTGCATTGGTTTGGTTGGACCCAATTGATTTCTAACTCCTTTGGAGTTTAGAAAATCAGATAAACCCGTAGTGTTTTTGTAATTTTTAAAAGTAGGGGTATTTTGGAATTTTATTTTTTGTTTAGTGTCTAGGTTCATAGGTTGTTTGGTAATAGGTTTTGGTAATCCTTTAGTTGTTTGGAATTACTAGTCTTTAATTATTTTAGAAAACCCTGGAGTATTAGGAATTTAGAAAATCCTTTTCCTAGTGAAAAATTATGTATATTGTGATATAAGCAATCTCTCATAAGTGACAATTAGACAAGTTGATTAATGAAGAAAAATTTACAGAAGTTTTGTTATCTTTCAACAGTAAGACTATTGATTTCTTTTAGGTGAGACTTATAGAAGGCCTTAGAGAGACTGTAAGGTTCCTACAGCCTCCTTATTTGGTTGAACGCCTATGCACAATCAGTAAAGGAGGTGCTTCCAAAGTTGGTTTTGGAATCCCAAAACACTGATGGACTATTGGGAGGCTGAATGTTGAAAGAAAAGGAAGAAGAAAGAATGGAGGGTTGGAACCTTCGTGTATTATGTGGTGCTTTTGAAGGGAGAGGAACATGCACACTTTTGATGATTACATACTGGTCATTTTTGGTGTAAAGGATATATATATTTTATAAATCTTCTTTTGCTTTTGTAGATATATATATTTGCTTTTGCTTTTGTAGATATTATAGGAGAGCTTAACCTCTAAGTTGAGTTTTTTTATTTTATTTTAATCTTATTTAGCTTTGTACAATGATTGCATCCCTTTTGGCTTTTTTTTATACAACCTAATATATCTATATAAAAAAAAATATAGGAATACAATTAAGTTTGTAGAAGGTCCTCCAGAATGAAGAGTCACAAAACACGTCAGATGACACCGGGGGATATGGAGTCCTGAACTGGGTGGTGAGAGGCTTGTCCGATATCTCTAAAATGATGAGGAAACAACTCAAACAAGATAGCGCTTACTTGGATTGGCCTATAGACAACTAGACCCACGCAGTGTGTAATGTTGCACTTATACCTTCGTTCCAAGTCACAAGACTCCAGAGTTCTTGCGATGAAGTGGTTTGGCATACCTAGCTATGCCTCACAGCCTAGTTAAAGTCATACGGTTAGATGACTCGTGCTGTGAGATAAAACAGAGCACACACTAAGTATTGTAGGTCCCAAGTTAATGTTAAGTGCTGATCCCTTATGCTTGTATTTTTTATGTCAATGGGGGAGGATCTCATATTCCATTTGTCTTAGTATGCAAATTTGTCCTGTCTTGTACAGTATCTATTAATGTAAATAGAAGAAGCAGGAGAAAACTCCATCCATAAATGTTACTGATCACTTGAATTGTATCTAGTGTGTCCTGATTCATTGTTTTGCTAACCTCTGATTTTACATCTTTGCACTTGGACATGCAGGTTCAAGATAAGGGTATCTGGTTAGGTTCTTCCTTCTGGAAAAAGGTACATGGACATACATGACAATGATCAGGAAACAGTCTTGGAAGAAACCCATGGTAATGTTGATTGGGATTCTGAAAATGGGTTCAAGTTAAAGGACCCGGAGGCTCCAACAGATGCTCTGGATGAGGGAGTTTCAACTCTGCCTTTAGAACGTTGCATGAGAATAGTGCCTCATGATCAGAATACCGGGGCATTTTTTATTGCTGTCTTTTGCAAACTTTCCCCTTTGCCAGGTAGCTTAGAACATCCTATCTGTTAGATAACTTTGAAGAATTTTAGGTACTCACAGTGGCAGACTCAGGATTTAAGTTAAGGGGGGCCAAGGTAAAATTTTGTAAGGAAAAAGGCAAAAATTCTTAAAAAAAAATTTTTTTTTTGGGGGGGGGGGGGGGGGGGGGGGGGGGGGGGGGGGGGGGGGGGGGGGGTGGGTACCTATATTCTTTTTGTAAATACTAAAAAAGCTATAGGTGTTATGGAGAATTTTGGAAGTTTTGGTGGGGCCGTGCCCGCCACTGGGTTCTCCATATGTTGAATATAAGAAACCAAGAAGATGACTTCCTTTGGTGTAGTGTGCCAGTCTTGTGGCTAACTAGGCTTGGCATGGGTTCATGATAATAAAAATCCACTCTGTTTGCATATTTGGGGACAGGTAAAACTTGAAAATTGCAATAATCTAAACTGTCTAGGTTACAGAAGCTTTCATGTAATTCCATCTCGTGCCCCACATCATTGCTTCTACTGTTCACGGAAGATGATTATCTTATTTATCTTCCTGCAGCTATTCAGAAGAAATCTACCAGTCTGCATGGGCAGTTGAATTCCAATAATGATTCTCAACCTGAGAAATTACAGAATGAGGTGAAAGACAATATAAATAATGTGGAAGTTGGCTCAGCAGATGTTACAGAAGAGCAATTACAAGAAGCAGCTTCTGATGCAGATTTGTTGGGTAATGGACTGGAGGAAGCTGCTTTGGATATTGATTCTAGTAAAATGTGTGAAGAAGATGAACCAGAGGAGATCCAAGCTACTGTTGATAAAAAAACTGGTACTAAGGTAGTTAGGAGAAAAAGAAAGTTACAGATTCAGGGCAAGTGGAGAGGGGTTGACCCTGTTGTATTTTTCACTAATCATGCCATTGTGGATAGCATAAGGACCTTCTACGGTATTGATGAATCCTTCTTACTCAGTGGTCACCTTGTCACTAGAAACAGTGATACCAACCATGTGAAGAGAATTTACTATGCATCGAAATCAGTTAAGGATGTTCTTGAACTGAATTTACGAGGAGGGCAGCAGCTGAAAATAACTTCCCTTGGCCTGAAGATGTTTGTAAGTTTTTCATACTAGTCTTCGGTTTTCACCTTTTTTCTGCCTCAATTCTTGATATCCATCGATTGTTCCAGGAACTTGTTCAGAAATACCGTAATGAAAGGAATTTTCATAGCATGATATATGAAAGCTTGGAAAGAAAATTGTTGTCCCCTAACCAATTTAAAGCACATTGCAGCCTGCTTTGACACGAGGAGGCTATTCTTTCTTCAATTGTGAGTTCTAAATCATCTAAGCTATTTCTCTTTGCTTTCAGGAACGACAAAAATCAAAAGAAGGTTCCTCGTCACCATATTCATTCAGGATATCGTCTGAAGGATTGCCACTGCTGCTTCCACATATAACCAAACAGATCCTATATGCATCCCCATTGGACTTCAAGCGTCTGTTGGAGTATAAAATCATTAAATTGGCAGATTTTGTTGATACTGAATTTGGGGAAAAGGCTTCGAAGCTGATGTTAGGTGCTTGCGTGGTGGTATTGCATAAAGGTTCGTGTAAACATCATATCATATCGAATGTCGTATAATGATGGTCAACGCTAATGCACGCCTTATAGCTCCTTTAACTATTTTTACAGGTAGCCAACATATGGCCGATCCTCCTCACGTGGATGCATCAACAATAGCTATTGGATGCTGGAGAGGTAGGACGAATATATCTATCATGGTGACTGTAATTGACTGCCAGGAATTGATGGAAAGGCTGTCAATGCGCAATGAGAGCGGAAATGGCTCTTCGTTGCTGGTAAACAAGCCTTCTAGGGTTGAGCGGGCGGATGAAGTGAAAACGAATGATATTGAAACTGTAGAAGATGCTGAAACCATTGAAATGGCAACCGTTTGTTGAACTAAATACATTTCATTGCAGGAGGTCTGCGTGTATTGTACTTTCTTTCTTTTTTTGGTAGTAAAATTAGTCTAGAGTAACCGCTTGCTATAGGTTACTATAACACAAATTTAGAAATATAAATGTTTCCGCTCTCCCAAAAATAAATCCGCACTCAGAAAATGGTATATATATGGATTTGTTCTGAATTTGCCAATCCGTGAATTGCGAGTGTCTGACCTGCTAATTCTTGTTGGCCCTGAGAAAATATAGAAAGCTCCTGTTAACTGAGCAGTCTGCATGATCTACATAGCATTTTATTACAAAAGTATCTCAAATGGTGCCATCTCAAATTTTTTGAAGGCTTTGGCGTAATTCTTCTAGCAGTGAAATATGTAGAAAAATGGCCCATCCACTATTGAGGGTACCATGTCCAAAAGAATAAAATAAATAACAAGCTCCTTTGGACACAAATTAAAATTGTAAAACGTAGTAAGGCACTTAGAGCTTGATGCGTGTCAGGATCACTAAAGTCCATTTGAAATTAGCTCATTATGTTAACAAGTGAAGCTTAAAAATATTTTGAAACTAGTAAATATTCTAAGTTTGGTTTAAACTTAGCATAACAAGTTTTTATGTACTAAAAAATCAAGTTTACTCAAGCTCACCCTATTAAAGCTTGCAACAAACAAGCTAAGCTTAAGTCGAAGACATTTTGATGCTCAATATTACGACCACCCCTCTAGATTTGGAGGTGTAGTAATTAGCCTTGGTCAAAGAGACGGATTTATGAATGAAAATAAAAGAGGTTATTAAACTTTATCTCTTTATGATTTAAGCTAAAATTAGATGACTTTCTGTGATTTAAAAATATATAAATGACCTCCTAAATAAACACATGACTTCCTGCGATTTGAACTTATCTGCAAAATACATCAAAACTATTAAATTTAATAAAAATTCTGTCATAAAGATATTTTTTTCATTCTATATTTTTAAATTAGAAAGTCAAAAAGACAATTTAGTAAAACAATAAACAAAAAAAACCTCTAAAAATAACCCTTTATTTTGACATAAAAAAGCCTAATCATTTTTTGATATTCTAATTTGAAAAAATAAAATAACCAAAATACCTCTATAACAATTTTTGTTAAATTTAACAATTTCATTTATTTTGCAGATAAATCCCAACCACAGAAAAATCATGTATTCACTTTTAAATCACAAGAGGCTATCTTTTAAACCACAAAAAATCATCTGATTTTGACTCAAACTATAAGGGGATAAAGTGTAATTACCCCACAATAAAATTTGCAATACAGGTGGAAGATATAACACTTGAATTTCAAGACCATTTGGATCACAAAGAGTCTAAAAAGCAATCTGCAACTCGTTTTCAACCTTCCCTGTCCACCTCGCCTCAAAACCTGTAATCAATTTCTCTTGCACCCTAAGCTATAGCAAAGAAAGATATACAACAAACATATAAAAAATTACTAGGAACGTGAAACCAAACATCCAAATCTGGAAACTCTAAAATCCAAACAAATCAGGAAGATTTACAGCACATTCTGCTCTTTACTGGGATTTCTTGTGCAGGCCCAGGGATAAGAATCTTCTTTCCAGCCAGGGATGCCGGGTTGCCGTTAGCCTGATCCTCACCTGCAACTAGGTTCTTCTTATTCACAATGTTGAAGATCTCTGTCAACAGAGTCATGAAAGCAGTCTCAACATTTGTTGCTTCCAATGCTGAGGTCTCCAAGAAGAACAACCCTTCCTTCTCAGCAAATTCCTTGGCATCCTCGGTGGGTACTGCCCGCTGGTCTTCAAGATCAGTTTTGTTTCCAATCAGAATGATGACGATGTTCTTGTCAGCATGGGCACGTAACTCGTCCAGCCAACGGGGTATGTGATCAAAGGTCTGGCGTTTGGTTATGTCATACACCAACATTGCCCCAACAGCACCCCTGTAATATGCACTAGTAACCGCTCTATATCTGCTCATCATACAAAAATGAAAAAGGAAAATAATCAGTTGCTTGTAGTATCTGTTACACTTATCTTCACTGTCCACAATTATAATGCATAAAATAAGCCAACCAGGTTCAGATAGAAAGAGCGACTTGTTTCAGCTGGCTAGTTTTACACTTCTTGAAATATGCTAGGCAATTCCCCATGCCAAATCAATAATTCAGAAAGATATTGCATCCAAATCCCATTCATATATGTGGCCATTTTAGGCTTTGAGAAACTGTATGTATCAACTTGTTCACATTTTTCTGCTCATGGATCCTTTTTCTAAACAATTACAGTGAACTGTACTAAGAGAAAATTTTTAAAAGACGTGAAGTGGCCTCAATTAACTAAAAGTTGCACAAGGAAATGAAGTGTTCCAGTACAACATAGATAACTCAAGCATGGTTGTCAAATCAAGATTAGAATTGTGAACCGAAATCACATTTTCCAAATCGCAAACAAATCAAATAATGAATTGTTAGATTCGATTACAATTTACAACATATATAGGTAATGCTGAATATACACAAAACAATGGTAGATAATTGTGAAAATGTAGGATACCGTAATATATAACCCATTTTAGTATTGACTGCCAATTCACCAACATATTCCATCGTCTTAGACTCTTGGCAACCGTACGACTTTCAATAAAAGCCAAGTATGGCTATAAAAGAATCTTCTAAATATTTTGAATAACAGGTTCCCACTTCTTTATTATCTCTTCCATAGTATTTTACTTGTCCTTGTCTACACTTTTTTTCTCCCCTTTCATATGTGTATTAGTAGTTTCCTTTTTCACATTGAAGATAACATCTTCCACAAAACAAGTCACCTAACAATCAATTCGATTCTCTTCATCTTATTTTATCTATAACTTTATGAAGACACTTCCTAGCTAAATCTTGTACACAATGGGAAGCACTCTTGCTAGTTCCAGAAATCTTAGTATAGTTTAACTAGTCTTTAAGGTCTTTTGGGAAACCTCTTTTCTTTTTCATTTTTTTTTTATCTTTTCCTTTTGTTTTCGTGTTTTGGTTGGAGAGGGTTGTGTGTGTGTGTGTTGGGTGGGTTTTGGTTGGGGGGCAATCATGAAAAGGTACCAAACTGCACAAATCGTCTCTGCCTATATTCGAGTTTGGAACTCAAACTTGTAAACAATGGGAGGCAATCTTCCTAGTTCCGGAAGTCTTAATATAGTATAACTAGTCTTAAAGGTCTTTTGGGAAACCTCTTCTCTCCTTCATTTT
This sequence comes from Euryodendron excelsum, assembly GCA_033060915.1. Taxonomy (NCBI): domain Eukaryota; kingdom Viridiplantae; phylum Streptophyta; class Magnoliopsida; order Ericales; family Pentaphylacaceae; genus Euryodendron; species Euryodendron excelsum. The sequence goes on along the minus strand of CM065385.1, from coordinate 26,178,521 downwards.
TTATCTTTTCCTTTTCCTTTTTGTTTTTGGGTTTTGGTTGTCAAAATGTGTGTGTGTGTGTGTGTGTGTGTGTGTGTGTGTGTGTGTGTGGGTTTTTGTGGGTGGGGGTTGTGGTTGGCACTCATGAAAAGGTACCAAACTGCACAAATCGTCTCTGCCTATATTCAAGTTTAGAACACAACCCTGATGGAAGCGAGTGATTTGATTTGAATCCTAGATGCAACATAAATGAAATAAAGGCCGAAAAAAAGATTAGCAAAGCCAGTGAAAAACATGATGGCCATGTTTTAATAGACAATATGGGCCCTAAAGAGCAAAATGGAAAATTCACGTCTAAGAAGCACGAACACTTATAAGAAGCTGCCCTGTCTATGTCAAACACCGTGTCCGATATGACACTCATTGGACACTCCACCACGTGTCGGATATGTGTCCAAATGTATCTTATTATTTTATTATTTTTTAAAAATCGAATACACTTCGGACACTTTAGGACACACATGTCCGTATTTTACTAAATGAAAAAATGCATAATAACTCTGATTAAAATCAAAAACCATATATATTATAAAAATATATAAAATATATATATTTTGCTGTGTCCCCGCTGTGGCGTGTCCTCGCTGTGCCATGTTCTCCATTTTTTGAAAATCACTATGATGGTGTGTCAGTGTCACGTGTTACATGTCCATGCTTCTTAGATTTGTGCAATCATCTAGAAAGTAGTTGGGAATGAAGCCTAATTGACATGAACATTAAAACCTTCAATAATTAACCAAATGGCCCAAAAAGTATTAAAAACACTAAAACAAAAGAATGAAATCGACTCTACTTCACGAGTTTCTTCAATTTTTTTAGCAAGGCTATATATTCTTATAATTAAGAGATTAAGTTAAGTGCCAACTTTTATGCAAAAGCATCATTTAACGATTGTCACAATAGCTCACTAAAACAACATTTGTACTCATTAACATAAAATTAAAAAGCAGTATCCAATTGTAAAGGTGTAATGTACGCATGCTTCAAATCCTTAACAAGAAGGAAGGTCTCTAGTTCAAACCAAAAACCTTATGCACAAAGTGCAGGGATTATACTTATTAATCACAACCCAAGGAACTAGTTCGTATTCTCTAGTGGATGGTTCCAATAAATTCTAACAATTTCTTTAACGAAATGCAATAGTGCATATATAGAAGTTGCAATTCAAGAGAATAAGTATAGCTGCACTAGATTTTAAAATTCAATAGTACATTGAGACTTGATTTCCTTTGCTATGTTTGAATCTAGGATTTGTTTGAGGGAAAGGAAAATGAAATGTAATTACTGATACTTGTTCATTTTTTATTGGGGGGAAAAATGCTTACTAATATTCTTCTCATTTTCTTAGCCCAATAAAACCAAAGCAAAGAATTTAGATTCTCGTCTTCATTTTTCTTTCATTTGTTTTCCCCAAAAAAATCCTATGACCAAAAAAAGCCTTTAAGGAGGGCCATCATACAATGAAATTTAGTGCAGAGACCATGTCAATCGTTCAATGACAAATCACATTGGGAAAGCATTTTATTAGAATTAGTAAATAGGCTAACCATTTTGGTAAAACACTCTGCAGATAGACAGCCACTTCAAAGACTGGGCAACTAACCGTTGGAAATATAGGAAATTTGCCTTATTTCACATAATACTAGCTACACGAATATTGTTATTAGCAGCACTGAAAACTCTTTCGAAAATTGAACTCAAAAAGCTACTAAAAATATGGCAGTAAAGCACCTTTTAAGTAGAAAGAATTTAGAAAACACAGCAATATCAAAGCAGACCAAGATAAGATAAGATGATCCAGTATGTGCAGATATACATTAAGAATATAGATAGAGCACTAGTGTATATATATATATTATATGCAGATGTGGCGGTGATGTATAATACCGTTCTTGGCCGGCGGTATCCCAGATCTGAGCTTTAACGGACTTGTGCTGGATGACTAGGGTTCGAGTCTGGAACTCAACCCCGATGGTGGCCTTGGAGTCCAAGCTGAACTCGTTCCGAGCGAACCGAGCTAGAATCTGTGACTTCCCGACGGCGGAGTCGCCGATGAGCACCACCTTAAACACGTAGTCAATCTTCTGGCTCGCATCCCCATAGCCACCGCTCGCCATTCTCTTCCCTAATTCTCTCCCCAAAACTCTCTCTCTCTCTAAGCAGAGTGCAGAGCAGAGAGAAGTAGGGAAGAAATGTTGGAGGAATAATTTATTTGATAAATTAGAAGGAATTAATAATTAACTTATATTAAGATATAAATGGAAAGTGAGGAAGAGCTTTTTACATTGGATCGGGGCGGGGGTGCAGATGTCTCGGGTGGGCTGTCTATCGGTGATTTGTTTTTTCTCGAGGAGACGAAAAGTGATGTTGTCACGGGAAGAATTCCCCGACACAAGGATGGTAAGCGGTACGACGTCGTTCCTTACTGAGCATGTACATGTGCGAGATGCAGAGATGACAGTAGGGTGGGGCGGGGTTGGGCGGCGCGGAAATTGATACTTTTATTTTCTGTATTCATCTAAAAAATTTACTTTTATTTATGTTTCCATGTTTGTACAGGTATTTTGTTAGATGTCTATTTCTATCCCGCAAATAAAAATATTCATCCACCCTCATCTCTGCGCCCGCCCTGCTCTGTACTTGTCAAGTCTAATAATACTAAAAAGAAAATTTTAAAAATAAATACAAAAATAAATAAAAGAACAAAAAAATACGGTTGGCAAAATTTAAATTTTATTATTTACAGGTGAGCCTTCATTTTTTATTTTAAAATTTATAGTTAAACTCCTTTTTTTAGTCTTAATATTTATAATTGAACCCTAGGTAATTACTAATTACACTAATATTTAATGGGTATAGCAGGGTGTGACGGGGCTAGGTGAGGAAGAACCTAAGTCCATCCTCGCCTCTATACCTCCACATGTTTAGTTTAAAACTTCCATCTCCGCTTACATCCCTATTTTGAATTATCTATACCCTCTCTATACGGGGTGGGTTCGGTGGGTTATGGAATATGGACTCAAATGGGCTAATGAGACGTATGCCTGTTGGCTGTGGTTCTATTTCTCCTTTTGTTTATGTTATGTTTTATTTTTTGTGATTCTAGAAATTTGAAAAATAAAATTTTTTGTTATAATATTAAAAAATATAAAGTAGGCAAAACAACTCAGCACAAAATATATAGAGAATAATTCTTCAACAACTATTAAATATTTATCACATTAGTTCTTTTGGAACAAATAGAGGTTAATTTTTTAAACCACCCAAGACTTTATCGATAGTACAGAACCAAATAGGATACAGCATAATTTTTGAGAATTTATTTATACTTTCGTTTCTTTTGTTTACTTTATGATTGTTTCTTTCTATTCTTTTTATATTGTTTTGGTTGTGTTCTAAACTATGTCTCGAACTCCATATTTATACTAATTGAATAAGTTGGCAATTCGAAGTCAATTGTGAGAGGCGGCAACATTTACTTTGATAGCCGAACTCAATGATAATCAAATCTTTTGGCAAAGTTCATCCACGTGGATTACATAATACTCCTGTTTGGATGATGTCAAATTATCACTTGAACATATTTGTTGAACATCAATATCGCTACTTTTTTGGAGCTCATGTATATAAAAGAATTTTGAAAAAATATGCTTCGTTCTATCACATTTGATGTAACCCCCCTTAATCTGTGTAATACAAGTTGCATTATTTTCGTATAATATTGTCGAGGTATCTTTGACTATAAATAATCCTCAATTTTTTTGAATATGTTGAATCATAGATCTCAGCCGGCTGCACTCTCGGCTTGTTTCATGAATTGTAATTATCTCGGAATGATTTGAAAAAGTTACAATTAATGTATGCTTCATATATCACCATGATATAGCAGTGTTACCATCAGTAAATACATACCCAGTTTGAGACCAAGTTTTATGTGGATCAGAAAGGTAGCCGGCATTTGCATAGCCAATTAATTCAAGTTGTGACTCATTTGAATAGAATAAGTTCATATCATTTGTCCATTGTAGATAACGCAATATATGTTTAATTCCTTTCTAATATCTTTGCGTTGGTGCAAAATTATATCTTATCAATAAGTTGACAGAGAATGTTATATCAGGTCTTGTACAATTTACAAAATACATAAGAGCACCGATTGTACTAAAATATAGTATTTGAGTACCAAGAATTTTTTTACCATTTTTTCAAGGATGAAAATGATCTTTCTATATATCTAATAATCGGACAATCATTGGAAAACTTAATGGATGAGTTTTATCTATATAAAACTACTTTAAAATTTTTTCAACATATGCTAATTGATGGACAAGAATTCCATTTGATAAGTGTTCAATTTGTAATACAAGACAAAATTTTGTTCTCCTAAAATCTTTCATTTCAAACACTTTCTTTAAATAATTAATAGCTTTAATAATCTCTTCAGAAGTTCTGACAAGATTAAGATCGTCAACATAGACTGCAATGACAACAAATCTATATTCTGATTTCTTAATAAAAACACATAGACAAATTATATTGTTCACATATCTTTCTTTTAAGAGATATTCACTTAGACGATTGTACCTCAAGCGACCGAATTGTTTTAACTCGTATAAAGATTGATGAAGCTTGATAAAATATAAGTTATAGGGTTTTGAGATGTATGATTCATGCATTTTAAACCCTTATGGAATTTTGATATATATTTCGTTTTCTAACTCTCCATATAAGTAAGTTGTCATTACGTCCATTAGATGTATATCCAATCTTTCAGAGATTACCAAGTTAATTAAGAATCTGAAGGTAAATGTATCTATTACAGGAGAATAAGTTTCATTATAATTAATACTTTATCTCTGCGAGAAACCTTGTGCTACGAATCGTGCTTTATATCATACTATTTTATTTTTTTCATTTCGCTTTCTTACGGATACCCATTTATCTAACTAGTTTTACGTTTTCAGATGTTTGAACTACAGGTTCAAATACTTTACGTTGTACTAATGAGTTTAATTATACTTTGATAGTATCTTTTTATTTTGGTCAATCATTTATTTGTCGACATTCGTCGACTATCTGTGGTTCAGTCCCTTCATTAATTTTTGTAATATCTAAAGTCACTTTAAACAAAACTATATTGTCAACAATCATCTTATTTCTATTCCAGCTTTCTCATGTATTCATATAACTTATTGAGATCTCATTAGTTTCAAATACTATTTTATTTACAAGAGATATCTCTTTAGGAGGTTCCTTTTCTGGAGATTCTTTTTCAGGAATCTTTTTTTCAGGAAGTTTAGATATTATGTTCTTTTCAAGAGCATCAACATACTTATATATTTTTTCTTGTGTCTTCATTTTTTTGAGAATAGTGTCTTTTGCACAAACATGTCACCCACGCTTCAAGCATGTTTTAGATTCATTGACTGTTATACTAATAGATTATCCTACAGAGATATTAATACATGCTGGAGTATTACCAGATGGTGTATGTTATTTTGTCACTTTCTTTGTGTGGGTGAACGCGTCAAACAATTAATTTGTAATTGTTTGTAAATGAATGATTCTGTGAATTTCTAATTCACATTGACTTGTTCGAGAATCAATATGCGACAGCATTGAAACATTCCAAATGATCTCTCGTTGATTTTCTAGTTGTTTCTTTTCTCCCTCTAATGATGAGAAAATTAACTGATCAAAATGACAATCCGCAAAGCGTGCATTAAAGATATCACATGTTAAGGGTTCCAAATATCTAATAATAGATGGAGAATCAAAACCAACATAAATTCCAAGTTGATGCTAGAGGCCCATTTTAATATGCTGTGGGAGTGAAATTGAAGCATATATAGCACAAACAAAAAACTTATAAGTGAGAAATATTTTGTTGTTGACCAATGACAAGTTGTAATGGTGAGTATTAATAATAACCAATTGGTCGAACACGAATTAATGATGCAGCATGCAATATGGCATGTCTCTACGCAAAAATAGGTAATTTTGTTTTCATAAGTAAATGTCAAACAATTAACTAAAGCTGTTTTGTAAAAAATTTTGCAAGACCATTTTGTGTATGCATGTGAACAATTAGGTATTAAACATCAATCCCCTATTGACATGCAATAATCATCAAAGACTTAAGATGTAAATTTTTTAGCATTATATAATTGTATTGATTTAATCAGATAATTTGAAAACTGTACTCGTAATCAAATAATTTAGATAAGAAGTCTAGCAAAAACAACATTAAGGGTAGAAAGTAAACAAACACGTGACAATTGTGCAGATGCATATATTAAAATTATAAAATAACAAAATGGTCCATATAAAGGATGTATAGGCCCACAGATATCCCTTTGGTTTCTTTATAAAAATAATGCGGATTTAACAACTACTTTTGAAGGAGATAGTTTGATAATTAATTTTTTTTGTGAACATGCAACACTTGTATAATCATTTGACAAAACAATCATTTGGTCTTTTAATGAGTGTCCATGTGAATTTTCGATAATTCAACGCATCATTGTTAATCCTAGATGACCCACATGATCATGCCATATTATAAAATTCTTTGAATCAAAGCACTTCTAGTACATCACTATAGGTGATTCTTCAATTTTTATAGTAGTATAATATAATCTAGAAAACAATGCTACAAGTTTCTCTGATATAAACTTCTTTCCTAAAATATAAGAAATAATGTAGAGCTATTCTACATTATTTTTATTTATTATTTCAATATAATATCCATTACAACGTATATCTTTAACACTGATCAGATTTTTTATAAATTTAGTAGAGTACAATACATCATCAATATATAGCTTTGTTTCTTTTGGCAATATTATATTGGCCTTTCTGAAACCTTCAATCAATTTTGTTGTGCCAGATATTATATTGACATTAATTTCAAGTAATGTTAAGTGTGAGAAATATTTTTTCTCCTGAAAAATTATATAGATTGTTCTACTGTCTATTAGACATATGCCTTTACCATTCATTTTAGAAACATTCAATACATTGGTACGATCCATGCATTTAAATACAAAATATTAAAATTGCTTATTCCAAACAAAGGAGTTCATTAGAAGAAAAAAAACATATGAAGGAAATATTATAAAAGATGATAATAAACTAAATAAACTAGAAAATAACATTAATTAGTGTGGACATTCCCATCACCAATTAAATGGTCTATTTTTTCACTAACATCTTTAAAGAAATCTGAAATATTTAGATGAATAATATCGACTGGGTTATCAAAATCCGTAAAATACATTTCTATATATTTTCTTTTATCTTTAATTGAGACTTGGTAAAATTCTCTTAAATGTTTGGATATATAATAGGTACGTGACCAATGTCCTTTCATTCTACACCTACAACAAGTATCTTCATAATTTTTAGGAAGTTTATTTCGTAAGCCTTTCTCTTTTTTCTTACTTTACTTTAGAGTTGTTCCATTACTGATGGTATAGTGTGGTATTTTTAAACCTCATATGATAAGTGTTACCTCCATGATAATTCTCACTAGTTTAAAAACTATTCCTATCATGACCACGTCTACGTCCACGACCATTAAATGAGATTGCATTTACTTCAGAGAATGGTGCAGAACCGGTTGATCGGGACTGATAATTTTTTATTAGCAACTCATTATTTTTTTCAGTCATAAGAAGACATGATATTAATTTAGAATACTTTCTAGATCTACACTCTCGATATTGTTGTTGCAGGAGTACATTCGAGGTATGAAATGTAAAGAATATTTTTTTCAACATGTCTTTATCAGTAATAATTTCTCCACATAACTTTAATCGTGAGTTGATTTTAAATAATGCGGAGTTATACTCGCTAATAATTTTAAAATCTTGTAACCTTAGGTCTATCCAATTAAATAGGGCTCTTAGGAGGATTATAATCTTTTGATACTCGTATCCCTACTTTAAATTTTTTCATAATGTCAATGGGTCTTTTACTGTGAGGTACTCAGATTTTAATTCCTTATGAAGATGATGACGAAGAAAATTATTGCTTTAGCGTGATCCTACTGGGATGTTTTATTTTTCTCAATTATTGTCTATCCAGCGGCATTTGCAACTTGATAGATCTCAGCATCAAGGACACAAGATAAATAGTTATCGCTAGAAATGTTAAGGGTGATAAATTTTAATTTTGTGAGGTTTGACATTTTCAAAATGTTATACTTTCAAAACAATAAGATTAAATCAAGATAAAGTTATTAAGGCTACATATATATTCAGGCCACATAAAATTATAAAATGGATACTACTTGAAACAAAGAAACATGTGTCAACATGAATGCTAAATAATCATTATCTTCTAAAAATTTTACACTTCGTAAAAGTCATCAAACATAAAGTTATGAAATGTATACATATGTGTATACTCAAAGTATCGTACTAATAACGTGTTATAATACTAAAGAATATAAAGTAAACAAAATAACTCAACACAAAGTATAGTAAATAGTTCTTTAGGAACTATTAGATATTTATCATATTAGTTTTTTTGAAATAATTAGGAGTTGATCTTCTAGACCACCAAAGACTTTGTTGATAATACAAAACTAAATAGAATACAATATGATCTTTGAGGATTTACCTATACTTTCTTTCCTTCTATTTTCTCTCTAATTATTTCTTTCTATTTTTTCTTTTTCTATTTTTTCTCTATTGTTTTGGTTGTGTTGTGAACTATGTCCCGAGCTCTATATTCATACCAATTGAATAAGGCAGCAATTCAAAGTCGGTTGCGAGAGGCGGCAACATTTACTTTGAGAGCCACACTTAGTGATGATCAAACTTTTTGGCAAAGGTCATCCACGTGCATTACATAATAAGTTTCTCTATTTCTTCTTTCTTGAAAAAATGGGACCATAGAAATGTCATCACTGGTTCAAAAAATTCAAAAAATATAGTTTTATTAAAATTCGGGTGTTTAAAAAAAAAATTAAAAATATGTTTCAAAATTGATTTACTAAATATAGCCTAAGTGAAAATAGTTTCTGAAACTATTTGCTGGGTGTAGTTCTGACAAAATTTAAAAAATTAGAACATAAAACAGAAACTGAACCCACAACTAAATCGACTTGATATCTTTTGTAGTGTGCATGTGTGGGTATAGCTCGTCATGGGTAGTAGTACTCTTACCGCAAGCTTTGTTTAAACTTTGTTCGTGTATCACAAGTAAGGATGTGCATGAGTCAAGTTGGGTTGAGTTCGCACTAAAATCTAAAATTGACCCGATCTTAATTGGTTATAAATTTTTAAACTTAGTACCAAACCGATCTCGCTATGGAACCAAACTGAACCAACTCGAGTCAGTTCAAGTCAATTTGGGAGGGGTCGGTTTGGGTTCATTTTATTGTACAAAACATAGTTTGCTTATTAAAAAATTTAAAACTAGGATTAATCTTGTATCTTTAATTTTTTAAAAAAAAATAATAAAACAACATATAAACACATATTAATAATAATTAAGTTTAGATAATCATAATTTAAAGACATATATACAATATAGACTTTTATGATATATAAGATCAGGTCTCAGGTTGGATTGGATCGGTTTGGTCCAAAAAATATGAACCTACGAACCGAACAAAAGTGATCGGATTAACATTTTTGACCCAGAACTGAATCAAAATTTTGATAGACCCGAACTAATCTGACTTAAAATGGTCGAGTTGGTTCGATTCTTGAGTATTACAGTTCTTTTGTGCATCCCTAATCAAAAGCACGTGAAGCATCCACTAGCTCTATCTGATTGGGTTATTATTTTGGGAAGGACAGCTACCATCAGCCACGATTGATGGTCAGTTACAGGTTGATAGTGACCACATCAGCCTGGATCCACCATCAAACTGGTCAGTCCCAATTGAGGTCACCACTATTAATTGACGACTGACCATCACTCGCGTTTGATGGTAACATTTTTCTTGTTTTGAATTAAACCATGGAAAGGTATGCCTCGAATGTTTTCCCATTGGCATGTAATTGGGTCCGAATTCTGGTCTGAGCTAACACACGGGTGAAGACAGGTCCATGCAATTGACATGTTACTAGTTTCTTGTTAGTCTCATCAAATGATGTACCATTGCATTAAAAGTTTTATAACCTTGAGAATTGTTTGAAAATTTGGAGTTGATGTTGAATTTATTAATGTGGATTTTAAAGTCTTGTGTTTAGGAGTGAGAAAATAGATTAAAAAAAATAAAATTATAAATAGTATTATCTCTAAAGTCACTCTAATCAATTCTATAATTTTGGAGTTGTCTTTACTTCCTAATTGCATGATCAGTCTTTTGGAAAAACTAGTTCGACAAAGTACTATTTTGAAAAATTTTATCTGGGGAAAGTTTTGTTTTGAAGGGTTCCTTTTAAGAAAGTTTTCTTTTGGAAGGTTGTATTATTAGAAGATTTTACTTTTGGAAAGTTGTCCAATACGTTTAGAAAGTCGTACGTTTGATTTTCTCTAAATTTTCTTTTTGTCTTGAGTTGCTCTATTATTTTAAGGAAAAAAAATAATATTTTGTAATTAAGAGTCACATAATAGTATTTAGTTTTAAAATGAATGACTTTTATTCCATCACATTATTTTAGTAATAAATTATGCATAATTTTTTTTATTCTATAGTATTACCCTATTTTAATTGTTCTTGTGTGTTACTCTTTATAGACTTAGTTTATGAACCTTTTTTTTTTGGGTGATAAGTGATTGTTTGGACAAGCAGTGACTATATGATTAATTAGGCCTAAACGTTTTTCATTTAGCCTTGCTAGTTTTTGGTTTTAAGTCATTTGGATCCTAGGGAGGTTTACAAAATTGTGGGCTTTCGATTTATAAAGAATCTCATGCCTAGTGGGCTTTTAGATTTGCTTATTGGAGGTTCAGTTAGATCATTAGATTTTGTGTCCTATGTGCTGGAGTGCAAGCCTTCAAGACCATATTATCCCGACCCAACAAGCTTAAATTTGGCCTGCTTATAAGCCCAAGCGCAACCTAAGCAACCTAATCCGTTCAGCAAGGTGGACAAATTGCGCTTCAATCCTAGCATGGGCAAATTGAGAGCAAATCCTAACTAAATCCCTCAATTTGAATAATAAAATTTTATTTTTGACCAATAATTATTTGCCGCATGTATTGTATAGTAATAAAACAACCTAAGTAACCTATTCTATTGAAATGTTTGCATACAAACTTTCATAATCAAGTAAAAACATGACTATTGTGTTTCTTTACTTATTTTAAATATTAGAAATACAATTATGTGCTTTAGAGATGCTCATGCTCTCAAGATATTATTATAAAGAAAACTCTTGCTTCTGCTTTCGCTCCCACTCTTGCTCAGCAAATCGATTTCTGAACCAATAGAGCTCAACTCCTAAATTTGCAGGCTAGAGGTTCAATGCTCTTGTTTGTTGCAGCACTCTTGACTTTCATGGCCATTGGTGATTCCCAGCTTTTGTAGAGGACATGAAGGCGTTTATCTTGATATTTATCTCCATTGATTTGTTACATACTCCAAATCATATTAGTTATGCTCTTTTTTTTGCCCTTTATTTTTTTCCCATCAAAATCAGATCTTTAGCCAGGAAGACTAAACGGGCATTATGGCGGCTGCATGCTTATCATCTCTCTGATGCCTGGAGCTATGGCTTATTACCTTGTTGGACTTAAAGACGGGTGGTTTCAACACTTCGCTTACATCGCATCAGCGCTCTTCGCGTGCATGATGTTGGGTTGAAAGCCTAATGATGATCATTGCGAGTATTGTGCCAGATTTCCTTTTATGGGGGATCATAACAGGTAGTGCTGGGATTCAAGGTGTGATGATGATGACTGGAGGCTTTTTTCGATCGCCAGATGATCTTCCGAAGCCATTTTGGAGTTACCCAATGTTCTATATTGCCTTCCACCAATATGCAAACCAAGGGTTCTACAAGAATGAGTTTGAAGGGCTAACATTCCCCAACAATCAGCTAGCTGGAGGACCGTCCACCATTACCGGTGAAGAGATATTGAGAAATGTTTGGCAAGCGGAGATGGTTTACTCGAAATGGATAAATCTTGCTATCTTGTTAGCAATGGTGGTTCTGTATCGGCTCATGTTTTTGGGAATTATAAAGACTGTTGAGAAGGTTAAGCCAATTGCTAGAGCACTCCAGGGTGACCGTCCTATGCAATATTTAAAGCAGATAACGCATAGCCCCTCCTCAGCTTTGCATGAAATGACAATGTAGCACCAATCAACTCCAGTTGTGTGAGCGAAATTCACATTACCCGGATAGGAAGATTATGATTTCCATATATGCTTTTGGATAATCTTCACATTGCAAGTCGATTTTTATGGTTAAATTAAATTCCTGAGTTCTTTAACATGATATTATGTGGCTCTCTCTGCTCACAATATTGCTTTGCGTTAGGGAAGACACCCACGAACATATTGATAATAGGATAAACCATAGAACATATTGATAATAGGATAAACCATAGATTTTAAAAAATTCATATCATTTTGATGAAGGTTCTGTATAATAACTCAGTAAAAATATAATTTTATGGGTAAATACTATATAAACAGAAAACTCATATAAAATTCAACAAAATGATTGATTGAATGAGAGCCATTTACTTAAAAACAAAACATGTATTACGACATTTTGGTTGGATTTTGTACAAGTTTTCTATAAAATTAGCATTTTTCTAATTTTATACTAATTATTTATTGTCAAAATTATCAGCATCTAATAAGTAGATGCTAAAAAAAACAGAAGAAAACCTAGATGCTCTTAGAACACTTGCCTAAGCTCAAAGGTAAGCCAGTGTTTTAGTCTCGATAATTTCATGGCAGCATACAACAATCTCAAGCTCCAAACTAGACCAAGTGATCAATATTTTAAAAAGTTAATATGGAGAGCCACCCAATTGATCTGGGAAGGTGGGAAATCTCAGGAGCGTTCTATTTCTAATGGTTTTTTTTTACAAATTTTCCTTTAATTAATTCATGACTTGGGAGTTGGGAATTGGTATAACATGAAACGGAACGATAACAGTAAAAAACCGGGAGAGGTTAAAGAAAATATATTGGATTGATTACAGTGTTCGAGTCAAAAAATTTATTTAGAGGGCAACAATTATTCACAACTCAATTTTTTAAAGAGAGAATGCTGTGTAATCATATTTTTTTGTACAAAATTGTCATAAAATGATGTGATTATTTTTGTTCTTTTCATTTCAAATTAAAACACTAACTATTTTAGTTCATAAATTTAAAATTATCAGGACCATATCATTCTAGTGTAGTTTTTATAGAAAAAAAATTGTAAGAATATACTTTTTTAGAGTCAACAATAAGGTACTTGACTACCGTATAGCTGTATAATATACATATGCTTACATATATATATATATATAAAGGGTTGAAGCAAATGAAGTATGTACGGGGATATTCATAAAATTTTAGGAGGGGCACATTGAAAGACATTTTCAAAATTGGATATCAAAGTAGAGTTTTTAAAAGTATAGGAGGCATTTATAAAATTTTAAGGCAAATTTAAAAAAATAATTCAAAACTCGTAGGCAAAATTAAAATTTTTGAAAAATTGAGACCCCTCTGATCCTATGTGGCTCTGTCCCTGATTGATTATGACTGTTGGCAGTTGAAAATAAATTAAATGAAGTCTACGAAATTAAATGAAGCCTATGAAATTTGTTGATTGGTGTTGCATTGACATCACCTGGTGTTGCATTGACCTCATCGCCACTGCTGCCACCGCCTGATTTAACTCGTGAAACCAACCCAAAGCCCTCATATCCTACAAAATTAAAATCAACATGAAATAATTATCTGCTCTATCACCATCCCATATAATTCATCTTCCTGTACGCAGTCAAATCTCGTGCCATCAAGTGGAAACTTAAGATTCAAGTAAATCATTGGGATGAATGAATAAATCAACAGTATCATTGTCATTGAAACCTTGATTACAATTGATAACCACCTACATTGAAAATTAGAATACAAAATGCTGATTGCATCATTTCCATCTACACTAACAATATTAAAATCCTTATCTGTTCGTTGTTAACATTTCTAAACACTTTCTACAGTTGAAATTTTCCACAAAAGAAAGATTAGCTATAGTCCCCTTAATTGAGCATCCAACTTAGTAGACGCGTATTTAGTAAAGTGACATTGTTTAGTGGGCAAAATTCGTGCTCTTCATTAGTGCAAAAACTAGAGGTGTAAAATGGGTCGTTTGATCAGGTACGACGCTCTACGTCATCGATATGCCACGTGGCATGTTAGGCCCAACACGGTTCACCTGACATGCCGTACACGCTGGCCTTGGTATCCATGCCCACAAGCGGGCGTGGCTTGGGCATGAGCTCGAAGCGTTATGGTGCCGGGCTTAGGCCATTCTATGGTGGACAAGCACGGGTATGGCACAGTTGTCAAATGGGTCAGTACAGGCATGACACAAGTAAGTTTGGCACATCACGTGGCATGCCGTCCCGGCGTGGCTTGGCCCACTTTATGCACCTAACAGCAACCAGTGATGAGCTCGATGAGATACATTGATCAGGAGAAATTTTATATTGACTTGGGGCTACAAGTTTCTACTATACACCTACCTCTCCCTCAACCTAGAATAATTAGCTCATGATTTAGAGCAAAAGACGGCTAAGTGTGAAAGATACACACAAGAACGTGCAAATCATGGAAGCTGCATACTAATTCAACGCGGTGAATGGCATGCAATTTGCAGTTGAACCAAAAGTCCTACCATAGATATCAAAATGTATAATTTTTCAATCTCAATGGCGTGGCAGATGTAGATCTCTTACTATATAAAAATAATGTTATCGAATATGTGTGTACAAGTGTTGCTATGATGTGAAAACAGAATGCAATTGAAGAACCCAAGCATGCAAGCAAGTGTAAACTAGAAATTAAACTAGCAAAATATCAGAATACTAACACTTAGTAATCTGAATCAATAAAAAATTAGATAAAGTAAAATTCGAAATTAATTTAGGCTAGTGTTTAACACTGTGTCCTTAAAACAGAATTCGCTCCTATAATTATGCTAATAGTTAAATGGATACAATGATGTTCAACTCACACTAATGAAACACTTCAATCAGTGTGTCGGACAAACCAAACAGTGAAGAACTCTCTCAAGCAAAAGAAAAATTCTGGAAAAATTGAATGTTATGAAGTGCAGAATGTTTTGGTATTTATAGGCCTCAATAAACTTGTTCGGAATAGTCCTGATCTATCCAAACAGGTGCCTATTCACCCAGTTGTACCTATTCTTGAATAGTCACATCCTAATTCAATCACTTACCTATTCGGAATAACCATTAGCTAAACAGACACAACTCTTGAATTAAAAAAAAATTTAAATTCAAATTCTACTACAAAAAATTAAGGCCACATTTGGATCTCTAATGATCCTGAACTCAAAACCAATTTAGTTCAGGTCGAGGCAGTGTGTGTGTGGTGTATCTAATTTTGGGTAGGTCTTTTTCCTTTCACAAAATTAAGGTGTCCCTTGGTGTCCAAATCCAACTTCAAAGAAATGCTATATAAACCCCTCAATAGTTTCATAAGAAACTAATGGAGGACAAACCTTCTTTGCCTAAGTATTACCATGATTATGTTGGACACTTTAAAATCAAATACTCATTTACTCCCCCATAAATTTGCGTAAGTGAATACATAAATTTAACCTCCTTGTGAAGATAAATTTATAGTACCATGGACCCACACCAAAAGATAATTATGGTTTAAAGTGACTCAAGAGTGACAAATTTTCCAATAAATAAAAGATTTATTAAGCATCTTATGATTTTTCAAAGTGGCACTACAGCATCATTTTAGAGTAGAGTTGCATATAAAGATTTTATAAAAGTATAATTTTTCTAAATATAATTAGAATGCTAGTTACAAAATCATTAAACACGTATCATCGGGACTCGAATTCCAAAGAACATGACTATGCTAAAAAAATGCAAAAACTAGAATTGGGAAAACCAATCTTTAGTAATTACAATGAAAAGCTTGATCATACTCCTTTTCTTCCATTTTTTTTTTGTTTTATTTTCTTTTACTCGGCTGCTAGCGACTTAATTAACCCCTTAATTACCACTAGGTTAATATCCAATCAAAATATGTATCACCTGAGCAACTACCCCAGTAAAATTCTACCTAATTTTTTTAAAAAAATACTATTCTTATAAAAAATTCAGACAAAATAATGTGATAATTGTAATTTTGTAATTAAAAACTATTATGATGGGTATTTGTTTTGAAGTAAAATGCTCTTATTAAGACATATCATTTTGTATAGAAATTTTGTATACATTTTTTATTTGTATAACAATACCTTTTTTTTTTTCAGGGTTATGTTCCATTTATCTGATTTTGTAGACTTACCATGGTGTTGTAATGGAAAATTTCTCGAAAACTAGCGTTTTATGTTTGCGTCAGAAGACCTACTGCATCAAAACTAGTTAGTAATTGCGTAGAAGCACTTACTTAGAGTTTTATGTTTGAGTTTTAGAATTATCAGAATTTCAATAGAATCCATGGTTCATTTTCTCTCTATATTCATTTTTGGGTATTGAAGACTGGGTAGCCTTCTTCCATAGTCTGGTTCGTATCATTACTCACAGCATGAGAAACTTTTATTTCATTTATCATACCAGTTTATATCGTTGCATGATAGTCATAGGGGTCTATTATAACTGGTTGTTAGATATTAATTTATTTGTTTCAATTTCGTTTTTTCAGAGTCTATGATTTTATTTCCTTGTTGCTAGCCATTTTTAATTTGGTTTCGAATAGTGAAATTGAGGTCTTAATAGGATGCTATATTAGCAAAGATGGTTTTCAAATGTTGCTGTTTACTTTTTCAAATTCTATAAGATCAATAAATAAAAAGGAGTAACGATCGAAACTTTTTTGCCACATGAATTCAAGTTAAAAAATATATTATTTTTTTTAAAAATTTATATAAATTTTTTTTTTAAATTTATGTAATTATAATATTTTTATAATTAAAAAAATTATAATATAATTAAAAAATTTACATACAATTGTTCACATTATTTTGTAAATAAATTTTGTATGAATTATTTTACTTGCGCATAAAGTTTTCACATTCAAAAGTTGAAAATCTGGTTAGGTGTGGAGGCACGTGATCAATTTGGTAGCTTAGCTGGGATTGGCCTGCGTTGCATAGACCTCTGGCATTTTACTCATCGCGAGTGGCAGAAGCTCTGGCCATAAGAGAAGGTGTATATATATAGATATTGATATCTATATATATATATATATACCAAGGTACATGCACTGTGTGTTGGAGAAAAATGCTCCTTTCATGTCATGATCATGTACTGGCCCCATGTACGAAGCTAGCTATTCATTCATTCATTGTGTTCCAAGTCAAGTCAATTGCGTACAATAACTTCGGCTTTTGATTTGCGTTTTTCTACGTACTTATTGACCATTGAACCTTCTCTCTCTCTCTCTCTCTCTCTCTCTCTCTCTCTTCAATTCAATTTTCATTGCCCATTGCACGCGAGACTTGGTAAAAGATTACTTTCGCTGGTGTGTTTCATAACAATTAAGCCAACGTAAAGACCAGAGGTGCATTCACGTGATGATACAATACATTTTATTTTATTCTTTTTTTGTGACAGAAATAGCTTTCATGGACACACTATGCGCAAGTACAAGGCTTTCATTTTCATTGGTGATGGTAGAACTCATTCTTCAATGCCTAATAATAAAAATGGTAGATTCTCCGGTTAACGTGCCTAGATGCAAGGGCACAGCCACGTGAGGACAAGACGCTAGCTGCTGCACCCCCCAACCTTCAAATTTTCAAAAATTTTTTTTATTTTGATTTATAGTTTTAGAAAAAAAATTTAATTTGTCCCCTCCAAAACTAGTAAATGCCCTGTTAAAGGGTTAAACATTATTATTTTTTTTATTTGTCCTATGAAAATTTGTAAATACCACCTTTAAATACCCTTTTGAATATTATATGTAAGTATACGTCCATTATAAGTAATGCTAAACATACATAATATACATAATTCACATATAAAAGTTGAATTTAATTAAGTCTTTCACTTTAAAATAAAACACACTAATAATAATTTTAAATTACAAAAAGGCCATTGGTATACCATTTTGGAGAAGTTTCTTGTATAATTTTTTTTGGAACAAAAATTCCATCGCCATATCATTTTTCATATAGTATACATATATATATATATATATATATATGTATGGAAGTCATGCACCTTATGTTGATTAAATTTTTTTTTTAAAAGTTTTAATTAACAGTTATCCTCTAAATGAATTTTTTTGCTCCGTTACTAGGGACGAGGAGTTCAATCTAAGCCAGCAAGAACAATACTCCTCACCGTCCTAATTACACTCT
>CM065385.1:26150000-26155000 GCA_033060915.1 Euryodendron excelsum | reverse complement strand
TCAAGAGGTGACACTTCATTTTTCATGAGTCCAGTCATTATTCATTTTGTCTTCAGGCCTTTTGCTTCTGTAATCAAGAGGCGACTCCTTATTTTCATGAGTCCCTTCATTGTCCAGAAATCTGCTTTCTGACTTCTAATGATCTAGTTCATCTCAGTACTGATATAAGATCTTCAAGGAGTATTTCTTTGGGGTATAATGATCAATCAAATCTCTTTAACTCATCAGAGTTAACTTTTATTTAATTTGGATTGAATCAATCATTGGATATTGATCTTCTCTTGACTATCAAACTGTCAAAGCTTCATTCGATCAATGTTCATCTTTTCTTCTTCATTTGCAAAACTTTCTTCTTTCATTGTAGAACACTATCTTTCAATGCCAAGCTTCCTCAATTATGTAGAACTTCACAATGCTTCAATGCCGAGTTCTTCTCTTTGCTAGAAATTCTTCTTTCTTCTTTAAAATCATGTCAATAAGACTTTTGCAGGCTTGATGAAATCTCTTTATACATCTAGTCTGCATTTATTCGTTATATTGTAGAAGAATTCTTCACTTGGATTCCAGGTAGAGATTAGACAATCATTGTGAGCCATCTTCTCAGCAACTTCAATCACATTATCTTGAATTGGTCTTTGCATTCTTGATGAAGTCTTCTCTTGCAATCTCTTCAACAATCAATTCATCTTCAACTGGTCTTTGCATATTCTGATGAAGTCTTCGGTCTATCTTGGGTGCAAATCAAACTCATTGAGTCTATGCATACTTTGATAAAAGTTTCATTTGAACACCTTCAATCTCTTCGAATGTAAGACATTTGTTTGAAGTAGATATATGCGTCAATCATCTGTTTGGTTCATTGCATAGCTCTTGGAATTCATTGCTTGATCTTGAATTTGCTGTGCATTCTCTTTGACATGCATTAGACTTAAGATTGAACTTTAAGTCTAAATTATGAACTTTGTTAATCTGCACACTAAGTAGATTCATTAGTAAAATAACACAGGGTTTAGTTATCATCAAAATCAACATGAGAATTAACCTTAAGTCAACAAGGGTCAAAATTGAGTCAATAGGTAAGTCCTTTTAAACCCGTCGACCAGGACGGAACCTAAGTCCCCGAGATGGTAGAACGATTCACCTTTGGTGCTTGCTAGCTCGCCAATGAAGAATGTCTGTTATTCGGCACATCTTTTGAGAAAGTTGATTCCTCAAACAATAAGTCCACTTAGCAGCTTCGTGAGATCAGACAGTCTCCAGAATGAACGCGCACTGTCAGAGTGGCGGAAACACTCATAAACATCGCAACTGTTAGAATGGCGAAACACTCGCAAACAGGTTGACATTGGGAATTGCCAACAAACCCTATTTGTCACGGGACCGAACTTTCCTCTTGGTCGTGATATGTTTACCAAAAGACGAGATACCTTTGGAAACCAACTTGTCACAGACGGTCAGAGTGACGGAAGCACTCAAAACCTGGATCAATACCAGTGCCTGCTAGCCTACTTCGGTGAGAAATGAGCAAACTGCCCCTTGGGCCTTTTTTGGCATGTTTCTCGAGAAAGTACCTAAGTCCTCAGAGCAGTAAGTCGACCTTTCCAAGATCATCCCAAAGACGATCCAGTATGTTTCAATGCCTTCCAGTCTACTCCAGATCAATTTTGAGACCATATGGTCAAAATGACCATTTTGCCCCTAGTAGGTTGGTCGCCTTTTCCAACCACACCGGCTCTGGGCATCAAATTGACAATCCCTCGGAACACTTTAGATAGTGTTTCCAACCTTCAAGTCCTCTCATGAGTCATCCCAAGTCCATTCTAGTGGTTTTTCGGTCTAGTTGATCGTTTTGCCCTTAATAGCTTGGTCGACCATCCCGACATTGTTTTTCAAGCCTGTTACCCCCGGGAAGCTATTTCAAGGGTTTTTGCCCATTTTCGACCTTTAAGACCATTTTCGGCTTGCCAAAACATTTTCGGACTTTCTAGAGTCGCTCCTAGTGGAGTCAAGCCAAAAATTACATGGTAGTCACTAATACAGGCACCCAAATCTTTTGCCTTGCGTATCAAAGGTCGAAAGATACGTTGTTTGCCACCTTTAAAATTTTTCTAAGTGGCTGGCGCCACTCCTAGTGGTGTTAGAAGGAATTTTGCCCTAGCACCCCTGTAACAGGCGCTAGGCTAATCTTGTGTTTATAAATGTAGAGCATCCCCAAACTCAGTCAAGAAACCCTGCTTTTCGAATTACAGAGCTCGAAGTCTCTCCAAACCCTAGGTCTCTCTAGTCTCTTCAAACTCTAGCCTCCATACACTTAACCCTAACACCTATACACATTCCATACACTCATACACAAGCTTCTAAAGCCTCCATTAAAGACTCAAAGTGCTGCAACTTGGAAGCTCTCAAGGATCAAGTAAAGCAAAGCGAATAAAGCAAGCAAAACAAGAAGAAAACAAGGTAGGCTTTCTCTTTATGTTTACGTACTTGCCCCCTTCTCTCTTCTCCTTCTAACCCACTTAGGTTTTCTTCTATTTTAATCCCCTATCTTCTCCACCCCTTTCTTGCATGGTTGGAACAAGAGAATCCCCGATTCATGTGTAGGAAGGACTATTGAAAGTCAGTGTGTCAGGGGCTTTCTTCTAGTTCAACCTTAGATCATGTGGATTCGGCCCCCTTGATTATGTGATAAAACCAACCTTGTATGTTCATGACCTTACGTGCATTATGCATGTCATATTCGTACATCCATTCAAAACTTGTTTTCAAAGTGGTTTTTAAAACTTGCATTCAAAATCTTTTTCTCAAAACTTGTTTTCAAAATCACAATCTTAAAGTGATTTTAGCCATTCCATGGTTAGGGTTATTTTAAGAAAGTGTTATATGCATTGTGACCATCAAGGTCTATATTTTGGGTGTGAACCCTAAATTGCTTTTTGTCAAAACCACCATATTAGGATGATTCTAGCCATTCTATAGTTAGGGTTATTTTAGGAAAGTGTGATATTCACTGAGACTATATTAGTTCATATTTCAACTCCATATTGTTTTCAAAACCACCAACTTAGAATAGTTCTAATCTCTTCATGGTTAGAATCGTTTTAGTAAAGTGAGACATTCAAAAGATCTCAAAAGTCCATGTCTAAACTCTTTTCTAAATTGTTTTTTAAATTCCTTTCCAAAAACTCTCTTCAAAAGTGAATAGTTTTGGACATTTATTAATCAAAGATTCTGAATGAGTGAACCTAGGGTGAATAGACATGTAGTTACTGTAAGAGCGGGGTAGGGTGATGGCTTAGTGCGTCTTCCCTACACATAACCAATCTCCGAACCTAGATCACAGTTTTCAAAGACTAAAATAGAGTTATTTTCAAAACAGGCTTAAATATTTTCAAAGATTGCCAAACAACTTATTTTCTTAAAAACCCTCTCTTGAGGAGGTTTTCAATATCTTTTAAAAAATCCTAAGTGTAACATTCGGATTGTGCTTAGTTTTAGGTGACCTAACTAACCTTAATCAAGTTAGGTGGTGACTCCAAACCTTTTTTAAAAACCTTTATTTGAAATCAATTTCCAATTCAAACCTAGTCGCATTTGGTTTTCTAGGAGGATGAGTTCTAACAAGAGAATATTGTGTTTTTTCCACTTGTGTGTATTTCATTCGAGTGCGAAAGATCGGGGCGCGATAATAAGCTCTTTGTAAAAGGGTTTGCCAGGTTGTCTGCTGATGCAATCTTGGTAACCACCACATTAACTTTATGCACTATGTCTTGTAGCAGGTGATACTTACGCTCTATATGTTTTGCCTTCTTTTGGGTCCTAGGTTCCTTCGAGTTAGCAACTGCCCCGCTATTATCAGAATAAAATGTAATAGGCGATTATACTGAAGGTACTTCTCTAGATCCAACAGAAAGTTTCTAAGCCAAACGACCTCTTTGGCTACCGCAGAGGTTGCCACATATTCAGCCTCTATAGTGGAATTAGCAACACATGATTTCTTGATACTCCTCCAACTAATGGGTCCACCTCCTAAGGTAAACACATTTCTCAAGGTTGATTTTCTGGAATCCTTATCTGACTAGAAATCTGAGTCTGTGTATCTAATGGGTACTAGACTATCTGCCTAGTAAACCAATATATAATTCCTAGTCCTTTTCAAGTACTTGATTATATTCGTTACCGCAGTCCAATGTTCCCGCTCTGGGTTCGACTAGTATCTATTGACTATGCTTACCTCAAAACAGATGCCAGGTCTAATGCAAAGCATAACATACATGAGACTTCCCACTGCTGATGCATAGGGACCTGCTTTTATGTTTTCGACCTCAATCGGTGTCTTAGGACACTAATCATTGGTTAGAGAGATTTCCTGTCTAAAAGGGAGGAACCATTTCTTGGAATCCTGTATGCTAAAACGGGTAAGAATCTTATCGATATAAATAACATGTGATAAGCCCAACATCCTATGCTTGCGATCTCGTAAAAGCTTGATCCCAAGGATATGACCAGCTTCTCCCAAGTCCTTCATATCGAACTGTTTGGATAATCATACCTTAATGGAATATAATACCCCCACATCGTTTCCGATGAGTAAGATATCATTCACGTACAGTACTAAGAACACCACCACATTTCCACTACATTTCTTATACCCACACGACTCGTCAATGCATTGATCAAAACCATAAGACTTAATGGCATGATCAAACTGAGTGTTCTAAGACCTAGACGCTTGCTTAAGTCCATATATGGATTTCTTAAGCTTGCATATCATGTGCTTTTGGTCTTTTACTACAAAACTATCTGGTTGCATCATATAGATGCACTCATCAAGACTTCCATTAAGGAAAGCTGTCTTAACATCCATTTGCCAACTATTGTAATCGAAATAAGCCGTAATAGATAAGAGAATCTTGAGACTTTAGAATGGCTACCGGCGAAAAAGTTTCCTTATAGTCGATCCCCTCTTTCTGAGTAAACCCTTTCGCAACAAGCCTAGCCTT